>CM028246.1:52685636-52728343 GCA_016432835.1 Brassica nigra
TCAAAAACCATCTTCGTCATTTTTTAATAATCAGATAATAGCTTACTTTTGCCAAATGTGATCATACATTCTATAGCCAAATTTAGGGCTTCAGGCTCGACATGTAAAGGTGATTAGGTGAGAAACTTATGTTTTGATCAGGTTTTCGAATCGAGCAAGGATCCGCTTAGAAGCTCCGGCTGTGGTCTGTTAGGTTTCTTGGCGATGTGGAGACTTGCTGAGTAAATTGTCATCCCAGCCCAGCCGATCTTGCTTTGCCTCCTAGCGTTTCTTCTTCTTTCAGGTACGTAAGACCACGTGCTTGGATTGTCTCTCTCAACCCGTTTCAGATTGTTTCATGATGAGGATAGCAAGATGTGTTTGGTTCCAAGAGTTCAGGTATGGCTTTTTGGAACCTTTGTCCTCTTCTGAGCTTCAGAGAATGCAGTTGCTTGAACTAGGAGGAAAGTGGGATGCATCATGCTCCCTCGTGGATTAACTTGGTTTGAGGTTGTGATAATGATGGAAGCTCCGGAGTTGGTGCCCAACAACTTGGCAGGTGGCTGAGGAATCAAAACTACCAATTCTTAGATTTTACCAATTTTGCTTAAGTCCGCTTCTCTCAGCTGTATGATGCCTTCAATGGAAGAATTAATAAATGAAACTTAAGGTTAAAAATATATATTTGTCCTGAAAACAACTAAGGGCTTGATTGGTAGAACATTAGCATGAGCATTATGCTCTTTACTATACAATCAACTATTTTGACCAAAGCATTTAGGATAGCATTTAGAAGATGCAAATGCTCTAAATGCTCTTCATCAAATGCTCATATGAAGCTTTGAAAGAGCATTTGCATTTAGAATATATTAAAAAATAATTAATTAATTTATTTTGTTTAATAATATCAAAAATTATATTAAAATCCAAAACTAAAATTTTATTTTTAAAATAAATTTTATTTTTAAAATAAATATAAATTTTAAAAGATAAAATTTTTATATATATATTTTTAAATAGTTTCTAAATTTATTAAAATAAATAAAATAAAAAAATTATTTTCTAAAAAAATTCACTTAAAAAAAGTTAAAAAATAATTTGTTTTTTAGAAATAATTTTTTTATTTTAAAATAAAATTGTTTAAAAATAAAGTTTTAGTTTATAAAATATTTTTTAAAATATTTTAATTTTCAAAACAACTTTTATTTAAAAGTAAAATTTATTTTAAAAATAATTATTATTTTGTTAAATTATTTTTTATTTTTTAGAAAGGAAATTTTTATTTTTATAAACAAATTAAAATATATTTTAAAATTTTAAAAGAATGATATTCTACATTCAAAATATGACATATTATAATTAAATATGATTTATTACTATGAATAAAATTATAAAATTAATATATATTATAAATATATATACTATTTAGAAATAAATAATATATTATATACTAATTTTTAAAATAATTTTATATACGAATCATGTACTGCTGTAACTGCTCTACCAATCAACTTATTAGTTAGATTTATGAGAGCATACTGCTTCTGGTGCATACAGCTTTTATAGCATACTGCTACTGCTTTGTTATCAGCTGTGCCAATCAAGACCTAAACAAGTCAGCTTGCATTATCGGCCATATTTAACTAAATTGGGTGTCCATGAAAATAAATTCCACTTATCTATCTGTTACCAAACCCTAACTAATGGACAATCATAACTTACAATCTATAGTTACTTATCTATATGGAAAACAATTCAAATAAATTAAATTAAAATTTACATGATTTAGAGTTATTTATATTTACATGATTTCAATTTATTTTACATAAAATATTTTTTCATAATTTTATAAATTAATTTTAAGATTAACTACACTATAATTGTAAAAGTGTTTACAAATTTTGTATTTGGTTGTAAGGTGATAGTTGTAATTTTACAATTCTTTTAGGTTACTTTTATTTATTTGTATTCAAATTTAATTTTTGAGTCATTTTGGCAAATCTCCGTAAATAATAAACAAAGCAATCACATTATGTTAAATCTATAGTTTTATTCAAATTTAATACCCAAAAACAAAATAAATATCTAATTTTTTTATACATCTATATTTTTTAGGAGGAGTAGATGAAAACCATGAAATAAAAAACTGGCAAAATATAAGATAAAGTGGTGAGAAAATATAAAGCAAAGAGATGAGAAAATTAATAGAAAATTTGATATTTTCAAGTTCAAAGAGATTAGAGAGGGGTTAGAAAGTTTTGGAGAAAGATATGTTTCATTTTTGTTGAAGTCATTTGAGAGAAAGAGAGAATGTGAAGTTTTCTTTATATAACTAGATGTTTTTTCTGCATCATTTAAACTAAATTTTAAAATAAGTTTTTCAAATTTTAGATTTTGTTATTTGATTTAAAATTTTCATTTAATTATATGTAAAAATAAGATAAAATAAATATTTTTAAAAAATATTATAAGTGATAATATATATATGTTTATATTAAAGTTTATAATCTTGGAAAGATTTTTATCTATTTATTTTGGTTAAAATATATTAAATCAATTCTATAAATTTAAGAGAAAATTTTGTTAGGTATAGTATTTCTAAAATTTGTAGATAATTAAAAACTAATGGTATTGAAAAATTACATTTAAAAACTGTATAAATATTTGAAGAATTTTTAATAATAAAAATAGAAATAATAATATTTTGAAAATGGTAAAATATTAGTATATTTTATATCTACTATTATATGATTTATTGTAGAGATAATGATATATAATTTATGAGTTATTACTATATTCTAAATTTTTTTAAAAAATATAAATCAATTTTAAATGTAAATGTCAATATTACAATTAGTTTCAAGCAATGTCATCATTGCTTATATGTCATATCATCATTTTTCTTTCAAAACAATGTGATAACACATGACAAATCTTTTTTTCAAATAATGTCTAGAAAATTAGGGGATAAAATAAAAATTCCACTTAGATTAAAAATTTGATATATAAGAATCTCAAGAAATCTGCTAGTGCGTGGATTTTTAAAGAAGTTCCATCCATAATCCTAAATTTGTCTTAGATTTTGGAAGACTTCTAAATAAGTCTGCTAATCTTCTAACGTTAAATTTACATTACTTTCCAGAAGATTTAAGGGATGTTATTCAATCAATGATTTCAAATCAATAATCAATGTTTTATAATCTATCAAATTTTAAAAAATTTATAGTATAAGTTGTTGGATTCTAAAATCTCTGCCGTAGACTTTAGATTTTGAATTCATTCATTTGTTCATGAGAATCCATAAGAGATGATTTGAAATCAATCCAAAATACAAAGAATTTTAAAATCCTTAAAAGTTGAATAACACTAGATTTTAAATACTGAATTTAAATCATTCAATGAATAACACTAGATTTCAAAATAGAATTCAGAATCATCAAATGAATAACAATGGATTGTGTTTGGATTTAAAGTCTATTAAAATACATTGAACTACATGATGGCCCGCACCTTGTGCGGAATAATATATATCCAACTAATTCAATTTTTAATATAATTTTTAAATTCAATCTAAATTATCAGTAAGTTTCAAATATTAATGAATTAGAAGATATAATCTACCTTTTTATTATAAGGCAACATGAATAATTTTTTTGGCAAAACCTTTATTTATTCTATCATCAAACCTAACATGTAAAAAATATCATCGTCATAATAACCTAATAAAACTGTGAGAAAATTGGCCACTTGGGTCGTTTTCAAGTTATATATTTGCACTTCGGGTCCGCGAATGTTTTATTTGCAAAGATGGGTCGGTGTTTTTTGCGACCCATACAAACTCGTCCGGCAAATACAAAAAGCTCCCTTCTCCCCTTGACTATTAACGAGTATGCCACTCCTTGTCTCACGTGCGAGCTTTTGTGGACTGTCCCGCTTCCCGAGACACGCGTCTCATTAACTTCATCTTCTTACCTGCAGTTGGTGGTAAGCGACGGTAAGGTAATAATCAGCTTTACAGTCAAAAGAATCTTTACTTTCTTCTCCGGTTCTCATTGCCCCGAAGACCTAAATCGGCTAATCCTTTTGATTTCGATTGATATTTTCATCGCCACATCATGCGCCCTAGCATTTATCTTAGAGCGATGGTGGTAAGTCAACTCGAAGGGATCTCGGAGTGAGATTGCAGCCGGAAGTCGGAGCCGATCGACGGAAACCTTGCTCGACGCTAACGCTTTCCGTGTCCTTCATGGTTCTTTCTCTCGAACTTCATAGTGACATCGAGTCGTGGAGAATGGCTTGATTTGTGATACCTCTAAGATCTATTGCTGTTGTCGGAACTTTTGTTTATATTCTGCTTGCCTTATAGATGGTTCATTTCTGTTTTGTAGCTTCTCCTTCGATGGTAGTCAATCTGGATCAGATGACCAGCGGAGGAGGTCCATATCGGTTCATCTTCTTCGCATTTCCTACCAGATTTTCGCCGTGCATACCCGCAAACTGCGCTTGAACATATATTCAAAAGCAAACGAATCGGTGAGGTTGCGGGAATTCTGAAAGATTACCCCGTCATCCTCCGTAGTTGCTTGCTTCCCGCTTTGGTAAACCGTTTCAGCTTCCGCCGTTCGCTGCCACAACTCTGCCAAGCTAATTGGTAGCCTCCTCGCTGACAGCTTGTAACTACGCTATTACACGAACTGTGGTTCACCTTCGCAACCACTATTCGCTTCGCTGGACGAATACCGCGACGTAACGGCTTGAACTGCGGATTCGATGTTGAGGATTCCGCTGGTGAAACTACAGACAGCACGATGTGGAATCGCTTTTGATACCGCGACGCTGGTTCGATAACAGTACCGACGCATGGAGATGTTGAGAAACCGACATCTTGCTGATTGAAACGCGCTGATCGCCTTGGTTGATGGTCTTCTCGCTGCAATAACAAAGTCTTAAACTGACTCAGGTACGCTGCAATGCTGTCGATGTTGAGAGGTTTTACGCATCCATGGGGTAGAGAGTCTTTCATGGTGACAATTCCTCGCTTTCTACCCCTCCTGTCTCGAAGAAGTCCCGAATCCTATTGAGACGATGCGACACGGCTGTCTCGAAGACGACAGCTGCCTATGGTTTTCCCCGCTGCAGCTTGTTCGCTTTTGAGTGTTCCTCTCGCTCTTGAAAAGATACACGCCGGTTTGTCCACCGCAACTTTCTTTGATGACCCGGCGCTTGCGCAAACCCGCTGACCATTCTACTGTGCAGGACGCGGGCCGTGGAGAATGATCCGCGCGGTAAGTTAGCTAACACGATTTTCATACCGAGTCATCGCGTCTCCCAATTTATGCTATCTTTTTGTTGATGCAGCTTACCATCTCCTTCGCCATCACGCCGAGGAGGAACGCCGCTTTGTTGGACGAGGTTGAAGATACCCAAGTTACTTCGCTTCAGAAACCGCTGAGTGGAGAAACGCTTGGAGTTGAAGACTTTCCGGCGGAGACACCTCCTTCTGCCCTGTGGACAGCGACACGGTGCCGATCAGTGGGGAAGAGAACCTGTATCCAATCCCATAACCGCGTAATTTGCGATCGCGAAACCAGTGGATGTTAAAATTCAAGATATATCATCGGACGAAGATAGTGAGCCAGCGGTTTTTCCTTGCTCAAATGGGTGTACCTGTGAGAAGATGCAAGCATTCTTAGCGCAAAGACGAAGATTTCAACCCAGATTAAGGAGATGGAGAGAAACATACGTAGGGATTTGGGTTTGCCCGAGAATCATCAGTAATAGGAAGAGGAAAGCAGGCGACGATAATCATGTACAGACTTCCTCCCCTGAGAGTAGTGGCTTTAAACCACGGCCTAACCAGAGTGGGAAGAGGAGAAAAACGGTTGCGAGTGCTTCAGTTGTAAAAACTCATCCGTATTCGCTGCGAGCAGGCGGCGGAGACAGGACAGCTGCAGTTGAGAGACCGGGGGTTGAAAAAAAAGTATCCGCCAAAGGTCGCGCTGCAGCAACTTTGGACCGTCTACCCCGTCAGGTTATCTCATAATCACTGGTTCATTGTGTTTAATTGGTGTACACTTTCGCTAATCGTTAGTGTGCGGATGACTCCCAGGTACCTTGCACACCGACGAAGAACCCACCGGACCATGCGCTGACGCCACCCACCTGCCGAAATTTGATAGATCAGGTAATGTGTTCGATAGTTGTGTTTTTTTACCTCAATGTAGCACGGTTTTAATTCATCACGGGGAGGATGATCAGCAGCCACAGAGACCATCTACTGCCCTCATCCTGTACAGGGATCCTTTATGTGTTCAGCCCCAGTCGTATGTGTTACCACCAAAGGTCAGTGTGATTTAAGATTGAGCTGGTGTATTTCCCTAATACGACGTATTTTAATATTGAGGCTGCTGTGTTGTTCTTGTGACAAATTGCAGGTACCGTCTATCTTCCGTTATGGCGCGGAGGGCGGCTCCCCAGTGGCATGGGAGAAAACAAACCCGCACCGTTATAGGTCTGTCGGAAGTGTATGCTTCATGCTATCCCCACGGGAGCTAAATTGACTCCAAAGCCAATGTTACATCGACCGGAAGTGAACACTTCTGTAACACCGTGATTAACCGCATTTTTTTGCAGGAAGGTGATCGTCTTGGACACAACAAATCTGTCACTGCTCAGTACGCACCACCTGATTTGAGTGTAGAGGCACAGGTAGTTTAAATTTTTTTCCCTATTCGCTGTACACCCAAGTTTCGCATCCAACTTACTGCTCTCATGCAGCACCGCGTAACGAGGAGTCTGTCAAAGAACGGACGATTGAACCTTTAGAAGATCCTACACATAAGGTATTCGTAATGTCTTAGTTGGTGTACACCTGGAATCTAAAATTAATCGCCTTCGCTTGCAGGAAACGATTGTTCCCGATGCCAGCACCGAGAAGTGAGCGCTCAGGTATTGTCGGTGGTTCTAGTTATGGTGGATTCTTAGTTGGTGTACATCTGGAAGTTATTATCCCACCAAGAAACCTAATAATGTCAGAGTACGCATTAGTGCGTCATACTTTGTGAGTTAAATACCAAGTGATTGTATTTAAAATATATTGTTATTTTACATATATATGAGTCTAATATTATAGAACAAAACAACGACGAAGAAGATTCATATATTCAAATGTATAAGTGTATGCATTGTAAAACATTAAGGAAAACAACCCTTATTCCCATAGATAAAAGTGCATAAAACCGTGGACGGCGTGAAGTCACAGATAAAAGACTCATCTCTTTAATCCGAAGCATGACTTACACATGTCTTCAGCCTTGGTGGCCTCAATGTCCCAATGACACCAACGCCTGATTTAAAGGAGAACATGGGAAACTGTAGAACAACGGAATGAATTTTGATATGAATCCTTCCTCTTTTAACTAAAGCAGGCCAGTGTTCCCAAGGCCAATAAGGTTGTGTTCGTACTCAGCTCCGATTCGCAAGAGATGATCTTGTGAATCGAGACAGGTATTCCTCATCGCCATAGTATAGCTTCCTTGTCATTGCATAGGTATACAACGCCGCCAGATCCTGCATCAGCAGCCTTTAATAAGCGCAAGTCCCTCTTCGTGACGCCGTGCCTGAAAAATACTCAACACCCTTAATGTATAGAGTACTTGGATTTCCTCCCTAAAGCATCTTCAAGAACAAACTACTTCGACCCTGAAGTACGAAGGATGCTTAAACAAATCAAAAGAAGCTTAAACAAATCAAAAGAAGCATAGACCATGTCCTCATCTGCCAATGTGATCGCCAGGACACACGGAGTCTATAAAAGTCTTGAAAAGAGTTGTGTGCCACACGCTGAACTACCAAAGCCTGGACCTCTCGGGAGCATTAATATCGGAATTCTGGCATTTTGTAGGCTTAAATCTTAACAAGACAATTGTGGGTTGGTTTATATTTATGGGGTAACAGCCGCGATTGGGTAGAAGTTGTATTCAAAATCGCACACCTTGCTCAAAAAGTGTGAAACACAACATGAATATGGTTGGCTTGATGATAATTAATATTAGACAAACTTATAAAACTAAAGGAAGATTGGTAAGTATTACGACAGATAGAAAGCGAATCGCTACTAATTGTATTTCCCAACGGCTATATCTTATTTACTTCGCTGGATACGAAGAGAATTTTGAATTTGTACACCGTTGTGTTTTAAATAAACCGCGATTAAATATACCATTATGGGCCTAATTTAATTGATTGTAACATATTAGGCCCAAAGTCCAGTAAAATAATGGTTGTGTGGCTTAATTTCAACCATTTCTCATTAATTGTGTTGAATGACCGACGGATGGTTGAGTGCTCGAAGTTCTACTTTCTCCTCTAGAAAACTGTACTGTATTTCTCTAACCATCTTCCTTATCTTCTCGTTCGATTAAAAATCGCCGAATCGCGGAATACCGTGAGCCCAAGTCCTAACCTTTCAAGTTCCTCATCGGAGGATGGGAATGATGAGCCTCAGTTTATGACATTTGAATCTCGCCATGACAACTCGGGTTCTTCGTCACGCCCACCAGTGGAAAACCCATGGTCTATGCGCATGTAACTGAAGAGAGCTGTAGTATCAACAATTATGCATACGAGGGTTTTAGTTCAGGGAATGTTAGCGCTAGATGATCCGCTTTTGCTAAAGCCCACAATAATCGATAATCGTGGATGGATGTACACTGTATTGCATGTTCGCCTTTCTGCCCACGCAGTAGTTAGGGAATGTATCTCGAACTTATATAATGCCAAGACGGCGCTTATATAAGGGGACGCCGCTGATTTCGACCCGCCGCCATCAATCAACTCTTTATGACTCCTTTAACGGTACAGTCGCAAGAGCTGGGTGGATGTCGATCTATCGCAAGCCATTTCGCTCTTAACCGCTGGTCAGCTCCTCCTCGTGGGAAACATTCTCACTAACGCACCTATTACCGCAGATCTCTGCCTCTACAAAATCTGTGAGCTTAACTGGCTTCCTGGTTTTCATGTTTATGCAATGATCAAGAATAGGCTGCGCTTTGCGCTTGTAAAAACATGCCCATAGACTTTGGTGTGTTGGTTTACGACCAGGTCATCGAAATGTCTCGCATAACCTGAAGCCGACAAGAAAATAGTTCTCCCAACTTTATCTATCAAACACTCATTCAATAGAGGGAGATTCTGGCTCTTCCAGTTGATGAACCTTTTATTGGGAACCACATAGGATGTATGGCGCTGAGGCAGATCTTTCAATTCAGGGGAGAAGAGGCCGATCAATTCGAAAGCGGTTAACTATATTAGTCTATGCAACTCTATGTCTTATATTCGATTTTAGGTACTATATGTAATATTTAACCTCAAGTATTAGGAAACTCTGTCTTTTGTATTCGTATTACGCGACTATTTTGAACTTATCGGATTACACCATGGTGTACTATAAAAATGTATTACAAGTGTGATGTAGTACTGTATTAGGAACCTATGTCTTTTGTATTAGGTATTAAGCACTGTAATTAGGAAACCAGTTTTTATTAAGAAATTATCGGATTACACAATGGTGTACTAACAAAATGTATTACAATAAAAATTTATCAGTATCTGTAACAAGTGGACCATATATTTTTGGTTGTACACCGCAACGAAGTGATGCAGAAAATAACTATTACGCTTATATATCGGAGTATTAGGAATACTTTCCGTTGTACACCTCACAAACATCCAACTACCACGATCGGGATGGAAACCGTGGTCGGCCTGAAGTCTCGTGAGAAAAATACCGACCTCTTTAACCAAAACATCTGTTACACATGTCTTCCGCCTTGCTCTGCTCAATGCCCAATAGATCTCAATCCTGGTCCAAAATAGGAGAACACGGGCAACTGCGGAACATTGGGACGACCGCTGATATGAATTCCTCCCTCTTTGTGATGAACCAGGCGTTATGGTCCAAATTCCACCCCCCGTGCGATGATCTAGCAACCATTCCTATTTGACCAACGGATTATCGTGAGAAGAGTGAAAATAACTCCTCCGCCAGTTAAAATATTTGCAGTCATTGCATAACGATAGAGCTCTCTCGCACTCTGCATCTCGGCTGACTTTAACAAAGCTAATCCTCTTCCTGGCGATCGAAGTCTGTAGAAATACTCTACACCCTTGATGTAAAATGTACTGGTTCCCCGTCGTAGCATCTTCTCAACAATCTGTCTTCAAAACCCGGATGAAAAGGGTGTTTGAACATATCGACGGACGATACACCCCAACTCCATATGACAACGACACAAGGATTTGCAAGTAGCTGACTCTGAAGATCTACAAAAGAATTGGCTGCGACGCTCCACTACTAACACTTGAATCTCTTGTGGGAGGCTTAATATAGGGAATTCTAGCATTGTGGGACGGATTTTTCGCACTGAACGACATAAGTTATATTTCTTAAGAACTTATACCACCATAAATTGTCAAGACAAGTCTCTTTAAAAGGAAAGATAAACCCAACAGTTGCAATGAAAGAGTGTTTATAATGAAAGAGTGTATTTCGAATACACCATCACGATATTTAAATCTATCTCAAAAATTATGTTATCACAACTATTAAAGGATATGAAACCATAATGTATTAGTACGCCATCCGGTGTTCGTGATTAATCAAGTATCATGTACACCTACATGTAATGTGCACACTGAAGATTATGACGCACACCATTAAGAGTACGCCATTCTTGGTGTAAGCTTTTCTTTATAAGCACAAATTAGATTAATCACAGAAAAGTAGATTAAAACAAACAAACCCATTTTGAACTGTTTTTCTCATAATGGGCCTATCCATAATAGATTAAAAACAAAGAAACCCATTTGAATTCATAAATGCAACACATAATATTTAAATCCCTAATATTTACTCATCTCTTTAAGATGTAACGAAAGTCATCATTATACCCACTCGGTAACGTAAGCTTCATAATGTAGTTTGAAATTAAGGCTACCTTCTGACACGGAGAAGACATCTTTTTATACATATTTATACTAATTAATGTATGAACTTAAGGTATTCTCATCTCTTTCTTCGTTGGTGTACTAACACGCAGACATTTATGGATTTAATGCTAAAATAAATTTAAGTAAACTCGCCTCACGACAAGAAAGTTTCCAACTTTATTCCGCATGGTCCAATCAGTCGGAGATTTAATTCTACCGAGGAGTCGCAACCATTAAATTCGCATGGTTTCAACCAAGGAGTAGTAATGGAACGCCGCTTCTGTTTCCAAAAAAATAATTAAATATATAGTACTCCGTTGTCATTTAATATCATTCTACACACATTCTCTGCAAACACCTTTCTCAGCAAACTTCCTTTTCTGCATACTTTCTCATTTCCAAAAATGGTGTACGATATTAGCCAGGGTAAAATGTCGGTGAAAAAATACAGGCGATTCTTCTACAGTTTGCCTGAGGTCGCCAACCGCCCCGAGGAGGAGTTGATAGCGTTGGCCAAGGCCGGGCTGAAGGAAGAGATCCGCCAGGGTCTGGAAAAGGAGGAGTTTGCCACCCCACTGCTCGAGGAGGCAGAGGAGGTTGAGGAGGGTTTGAAGGAAACACCTCCTTCCAGCCCGCGAACGCCGCCAAGACAAGCCCCGATCACCGCAGTAGCAAACGGGACGCAAGTCGGTGACAAAAGGTGACCCGGAGGATGAGGGTTACGTTATGACGGGCGAAGCAGCGACGGAGGAGGAGGGTTCAGAGCGTGACTACTGGAAGTGGATGGACATGGAGACGGACGCCGAAAAGACGACGCCCGACAACGACACCGACTGACTGCAACCCTGGACGGCTACCCAGTCTGCTCCGCAAGAACAATTCGACCGACCGACACCGACACCGATTAATTCGGACACCAACTAGCAACTCCCACTCTTTTAATAATTAATAAATATTTTGTATTTCAATGTATTTCTTTTTATTTTGAACTCTTTAAATTTATAATATTTCTGTTTATTATTTAATAATCAGCGACTAGCAACCTCCCACCTCTGACTCTACCGGGTGGTGCGACCGAGCAAAGGATGTAATTCAGAAAAGGTTGGCCTCCCTCATCTTCCATGGCATTTCCCATTTTTAAATTGTGGTCGCTGATTATCTTCACCCTATATATTTGGTTAGCTGTATGCAACAGCATACATATTTAGATTCAAGAGTTCTCTGAAGGTTTGATTTCTTCACTTTAATCAAGTATCATGTACACCTTACAGTGCAATCATGTGCACTGGAAGATTATGACGACACCATATCAAATGTATCCAAAACAGCTAATATGTTATCACAAATATTAAGGGATATGAAACCATAATGTATTAAGTACGCTCATCCTGGTGTACGCATTAATCAAGTATCATGTACACCTTACAAGTAATCATGTGCACCTGGAAGATTATGACGTACACCATATCAAATGTATCCAAAAACAGCTAATATGTTATCACAAATATTAAAGGATATGAAAACCATAATGTATTAAGTACGCTCATCCTGGTGTACGCATTAATCAAGTATCATGTACACCTTACAAGTAATCATGTGCACCTGGAAGATTATGACGACACCATATCAAATGTATCCAAAACAGCTACGCTGTGGTTACCAAAACAAAGATTTCGTATTCAAAAGATGAACGACGCTGTTCCCTAAAATGTACCCTACCGATCATGGCTTCTTCTTGCAAGTACTCTTCTTGTGACCTCCTCAAAACAATTGGAGCACTTGTTCGGTTTTTTTTTTACTCGCTGTAAACGACAAAGTATATATTAATTGGAACATGTACTATGGGGCACTGATTTATTTGTTAAAGTCGGTTGCAGTCTTACCGAACCTCTCCGGCCGATAGTTTGCGCTTGATTCCTGGCCTTCCTTCGCTCTTTGGTCATGGGTGGACAAAGATCAACCTTTAGTATTTCTGCTGGCACTTCAATATCCTTTTGATCCTGAACCGAAGTATGATACCCTCAACAGCTGCCCATGTTTCTTTGAGATGATGTTTACTAACATACATGTTGTACTCCATATTAAGAAGCAGCAGCAATGGCGCGTCGGCAAGGCAATCCAAGCATCTGGAATTCGAGGCAAGTGCAGGTCCGGTTTTCCAGATCAACGGTGAAACTGGCCAGTTGCCTTGTGCGAACTTCAATTTCCATGTGGAACATAAACAAGAAGGCCCGTGACAGCACTAGCTGTTCCACCAGAATTTCTTCAATTTTATCAGGAATATTCCCTTCATCTTACTGATATCGCGATCTCCTGGTCTCAAACCATGTACACAACTTCCGCCAATGAATTCAAACAATGCCATTATAGGACTATCACGAGCTGGCAAAAGAGCCTTGTTCAACGATTCAGCAGCTTAGAAATCATGTTGAACCTGTCTCCTTTGAAATGTGAACGCCCATAACTTCTTATCGATTTTCTCCAAATAATCCCAACATTTAATCCGTAGTTTAATAAGCTCCATGATCTCATTAAACTCTGACACTTTGAACGACTCTCCGCTCTGCCAACCATAGCCTTCTGTTGTTTACCCTTATACTTCTCAGCCACATTACTGAAGGTGTACAAGACAAATTCCATGGTGTGCACGCTGGTACTCTTTGGCTGCAAAATTGCTGCACATCTATCTGATATCATACTTAAATCACACCCATCTTCTACAATAGTAGATAGCCCTCGAAAACCAGGACCAAGATTCTTTGTTCTCGCTTCCACTACAGCTAAAGCAATGGGGAATACGCGGCTGTTAGCATCTTGTCCGCTGGCATTAGCAAACAACCTTTGTACTTGCCAAACATGTGCGCCCGGCCCACCACGATGACCTTACGCAGGTGCTTCCACCCATCAATGCATGCTTTCAGGGACATGAATGCATACTTGAACCTTGTTTTTCCTTCTATATCGAAGTTCGGTTTTGATATCAGTTATCGCTCCGTGGTTTGCAACCTTCGAACATGGAAGTACCGTAGCATCTTGTAAGATGTCTCCTCGTTCCTTTTGCGCTGACGCATCGCTAGTTCTTTGCTCTCCAACCTTTCCAGTATGAGCATGTAGTTGAATTCGCTCGCAATATTTCAGGGAGTTCCATAGCACGCGTCCGTGAGTGTAGTCTCAGATTTTGACCGCAATGAGCTGCAAGCACTTTTGCAGCATTCATGTTTTCTGTACTTTCCTCAAGATCTGATACGCATGTATGTGTAAGAATGGACTTTCTAACAAGATAAGTTGGTGACTCACCGAGTTGCACCGCCAATACCTCCACTTACATTCCGCATCGTAGCATTTCGCCGTGATTCGGCGCTTACAATGCCGCAGCTTAAAAGTACACACCTTCGCAATTGCATAGACGGCCAACGCCAACTTGCACTGCCTTTGTCTTTAAACGCCCTACCAACGATATGTTACTGTCCTTGCTGAAGTCGATTTGCAGAGGCTGGCAGCTCGTTTCATCCCTTTCACGATACCCACCATCTACATCATTATATCCGCATATATCTGATACAAATCCTTTCATGAATGCTTCACACCCTTAGTTTGTAGTAGGCGGCGCCAGGAGGATCAGTAAACACATCGCCGTCGCCTCAATCTCAACGGTTGTGCTCTGTTAAATTTCTTCGAGGAGTATCCAGAACTACATCACCACTATCAACCGTTCTACACCCTCATTGTGTGTCCTTCGACAGAGTATCATCATCTTCACCACCCGGTGTTCTCGCTTTAGTTGGCGGACGTGAACAATACCATTGCCTTCATCGATATGGGTTGCTTGGGTACGAACTAAAACCACAGCCAGAGGATGATATATAATCGCTTACATCGCTAGTGTCCGTTGAAAGTGTCCGCTTGAAGTGCTTTTGTCCGATTTATTTCACCGTGAGCTACAACGCTTACCCCGCTGCACCTCTCTTTCCAGTCCCCACGCCTCGCCATTAATACCACCAGAACGCCTAATACCATTACCACCAAACTGTCCACCATGTTTCCCTGTGCTTGCCCTCTTCAAAATCATCATCGCCGCCCTTATAACCACAACCGCTCCAATGTAATCATCCCACTGATTGTAGTCGTAATCGTAATCATCTCCTTCGCCTTCGACATAACATCTTCCCCGCTTGCTCCACCGCCCACCTCCATAGCTCCAGAGGTTCCTACTACCTCAGCTTCACTTTTGTCCATTGCCTCTCAAGACATGGCCTTCCCGCTCTTCTTCACTACACATTTGTTGAGGTAAATTACCTTCCTTATTCAATCCATTTTGGCTTTCATTATTCCTCCATTCACTACTCCAACTTCATTCCCACACACGCATCCTTCTCCTGTTCGCAGCTCTCTTTATTAGGTCGGAACTGCGATTCAGGATTAGCCCCACCAGACTGCGATTCAGATTAGCCCCTCCGCATCAGCGATTCAAGATAGTCCCACCGCATGTGAGATTTGCTTTTGTAAAGTGCTTCAATTGCTTCAACTTCTTGCACCCAATCAACGCCATCTTGCTCGAGCTCCCAAAGCTGCATTCATTGGCGACATTATTGCTCTTTGGGACCTAAGAAATATCATTTCTCCCGCAACACGCCTTCAATGTGACGAAGAGATTGACAGACTTGTCTCCACGGTGTAAAGCCTTGAAAATCCTTAAATCTGTGTCCGCACTATCTCACCGAGCAGCCCCTGTATCCACCATATCACTCTCTCCATCATTAAGCCAGATCGTGATTTCCACAGACTTCCCGTCCCAATAGCCCATACTCAGAAAGATACTACCTTTTAACCCTCAACACCTCTAATTTCGATAAATCGATTGCTTTACCCATTCTATCATTATCTATCTTGAAATCCCAAGCTCCGTGTCATACATTATCCACCTCCCAGCCATAACGACAATGCAAGAATTACAGCCACCACACCCAAGAAAAGTTACCGTTAGGTAATTGCAAACAGAGGAAACCCAAATTTATGATAAAAGAATACTGTACCCTCGCCGTCGTCAGACTAATTTCCTTCCCTTTCCCATCATGCTTGACTCCGCCTCCGACCGATAATTTTATCGCTTTCGTTACTGGATGCACCTCCACCGCTCAGAGAACCAATATATCTTCTCGCTATTAGTGGTTCTTTTTTTTGTTGTCCACTTCTAAGTTAATCTTACCATTAACTAATAAGACCCACAAATTAGTTTAATAATATTATCACAAATATCTGAAATCAAGGGAAAGTAGACTAAGCTCGTTGTGTAACAGTCACCCGCTCAACCGGTCACCAGAGAAAAAGAAAAGCTTCAGCCGCCGCCGCACGCGGAGAAACCATGAAAGTCGAGTGGGTCGTTAAGTTTTTGGTCATTTCCTATGGGTCACATAGTTTCATGGGTCAAAACAAAGAAGTCTTGGTCAAAAGGCCAAAATGGCCATCGATTTTACTCTCTCACATAAAGCCCATTTCCACAAATAAAACTTCCCAGACCAATCCCTAATTAAAACTTAGACGCGAATCCTAAACACTACGGACTCATAAACTCATTAATATTTTAAAATAACATAAATATAAATTTACAAATTAAACCATAATTACCAATTATCGGAAAACTCATTGAAATTACATTTTATTTGAATTTTCTAGTCATCGATTTTATACCACATATTAACAAAATATATAATAATCAAAAACATATTTCTATTTAATTAAAATTTTCTAACTAAAAGTAATAAGTTATACATATCTAAAAATCTAGATTTTTAAATTATAATAGCAAGAATTACAATTGAAAAATTGTTTATTAAAACTAATAATTCAACCTAAATCATAGAATATAACAAATAAGCTTTTAACAATAATAACATATATGAAAATAAATAAAATAACCTAAAATCATAGATAACATGACACTTAATCAAAACTGAAATTATTTTAAAATCATTCAAATAAATAAAATTACCAATTAAAATTATTAAGGTTATGATAAATATATAAATAAAATATGAAGAATATGATAAACAAACAAAATTAAAATTATTTCAAATATAAAATAAGCAAATTAGCTAAAATTATGGAAAGTATGATAAATAAACAATAAATCATGACAAATCATCAAAATTAGCTAAAATCACGATAAGATGACACGTAGTTCAAATCACTTCTTAAATAATAGATATAAAATAAAATAATAAATAAATAGATAGATAGATAACACCACCTTAAATAAGTTTAGATAAGTCCGCTTATGCACGGTTCTTTATTTTATTTTTGTATGACATTTTTTTAGTTAATGGGCCGAAATTTTCACTTTTCAAGCCCCAGGTGGTTTCGCGGGAGGGCTACTCAAATCTCCACCGCTTTCAGAGTTCAGAATCACTCAGACGCCGAGACGGAGACAGGATGGCGAACAAACTCATCGGCGAAATGGACTTTCACAAGAAAATCATCACGGCAAAGGTTTTCCATATCTATACCTTGATCATACTTTATGCCTTTTGCTTGTAATCGGGGAAAGATTGTTGCAATGGATGATGTATATTCTTAAGTTATCCAAATGGATCTTTAGAGGATGATTCTCCCATTTCTGCCACTCCTTCCAAATTGTATGAATAGCAGCTTGAAATACGTACCTTAGTATAAATAACTTGACTGTGTTTTGATCGACCAACATATCAGTAATGCCACTCCAATTGTTGGAGTAGTTCACTCCATACAGCTTCTGGATACAAGCAGCTAAAGAACTAGTGATCCGTGTGGAGACAATAAGGTGATGGGACTTTGGGACAGGTTTGGTTTAACACTCTAGCTTAGGCTTGCATCCCTCTTTTAGTCTCCAAGAGCCAAAGGAGTATTGGGCCAGTGACATCTGAACCAGCTATATGACCCAGTATGTCACATTCCAATTGGACCATCACTTTTTTTGAACAAGGAAAAGAAAAAAAATCTTTAGGAGGTTCTCTCTCTAGTACGCAGTTTTGTATGGAACTGTGCTCTATCAGCTTCGTTTCCAGCAGCTTATGGAGGGTTATATGTTTGTGTGATATTCATAGACATCTTTTTTTTCTTGCACAAAATCCTCAGAGAATGTGCTCCGGAGGTGATAGAGATGAGATTGAAAAGCTTCCCTAAATTTTTCATCTTAAAATGGCACAAGAGGTAATGGTATTCTGTTTTACATGCTTTTGGTAAAGTCTTATCATATTCCAAATTGATTACTTAGTTATTCGCAGTGCAGATGGCAGGAAGAATCCATGTTTCAGGGGCCAACATCTTTATCTCTGACTTTACTGAAAGGTTCGTAAAAGACTTTGCTCATTGTTTTTGTTAGTGTTGGCTTGTAGGAGATACAGTACTTGCATTAACTAGGCTCATGCTGTAACCATTCGGCTGGTTCTTGAAGCCAAGTCAGGCAAGGGTTCACAAACTCATGGTATGAGAAGTATCGCATTTGTAAGGGTTACATTAACTACCAAGAATGTTCATTCCTGTGATTTGGTTTCACGTTTTGCAAGTCAGATAATCATTAAGGTGGAAAATTGATGAGAGCATAACCAGAGTAAACCAGAGATAGATTTGGTAAAAGATGGAATAATGTGTTCTCCTATATTAATGGAAAGCCTCCCACTTGCATGTTCAAAATGAGAAAATTGCACTTAATTGTTTTATGTTTGAGAACCAATGTGTTCTTTTCTTGATCAACATTGATTTCTAAAACTGGGAACTATCACAAATTCTCATATGCCCCCTCCTATAGCGTTCCCGTTCCATATAACACCAGCTAGAGTTTGATTGCTGAGCGACAAAGGAACTGAAGATAGAGGCCCAAGAATCAACAACATTCATGCTCGAGGTAGTATAACTGATCGAGTTTCATCACTTACTCATGATAACATTTTAGCATAACCAACTTGAACTGATTGACATTGTAGTGATTGTTGAGCTAATAAAGAGAATCTGATTAACCAAGTCATAACTCATAACCCTTCTGATGCATTTTGATGACCTTTTTGAGGCCGAGTGAATATATTACAATCAGAGGTTTAACACTTTTGATGAGGACGGGGCTTAGCGACATGATTAATTTTCTAGGGGATTAGCGGACTGCTCGTAACGAACAGAGCAGTTAAAGAGGGTGAAGCAAAGGTGTCTGGTGTGCTTTCCAATGCAAAATCATTTTCGGCTAATGTTTGGGCTAAGCTAGTTCATTTCAATTTTTTACGAAACAGCCACTAGATGCTATCTGTTTTGTTGCAACATGTATCAGATGGATGATCATATGAAGAAAATGTCCATCGGTCCTGGTCTCTTGTCAGGTCAAAATTAGGTTTTGTTAATTTATGTCAAGAACTAGCCTGATAGATTTTAAAATTATGTGGTTTGTGAAAATTTATATACATTGACTAATAAAATTTGATCATAACTTCTTTAGATTGGTATAGATTTTCATCAATTTAGCTTACCAAAAGAGTTTTCATTAAAGAGACAATCTTGCTTTATAGATATATAAAGAGTAATAAAGAAATAATAAAAATATTAATTTTAAAAATAATTTTAAATTATATTTTTAAATTTGAACTTTTATGAAAAATCGATTTTTCAATTTTCTTTTAAAGTTTTCTTTCTGAAATTTGAAAATGATTTTTCAAACTATTTACAAAAATTTATTTTCAAAATTTTAATATTTATAAATATAATTATATATTCAAAATGATAAAACAAAATAAATATAATTATATATTCAAAATGGTAAAGGTATAGAAAATGTAATAAATTATAGTTTTGGACATATAATTTAGATTTAAGGTGCAATAGATATTTGTTAAGAATTATCACATGGATTTTGAAAATCACATGGATACATATGATATTTTGAAAGTTGAGTCTTACAGTGTAAAATGAATAGAATTCATCTCTTAATAATACTAGATTTAGTTAGAATTAGAAAATCAATAATAACAAGACTTTTTGAATAACAATGGATTTGAATGGAGTTTGAAAATTCTCAAACCAATAACATGGATTCTATTAAGATTTTAGAAATCCAAGAACCAATAACAATGGAATCTCAAAATTTTCAAAATTTATGACAATTCACTTACCAATAACCCCCATCGCTTTTAGCTGTAGGAAATATATTGTTGTAGCAATAAATTTCAAAGTTATATTACTCAAAACTAAATTAAAAAAATCTACATATTAAATTATACATAAATTTTCTACAGTTACAGTAGAACCAATCATCCCATAGTTTTTATGTATCCAAATTAAATTGCTTAAAAGTTGAAAATACAACAAGAGCAAAAAATGATTAGAAAAGAAGAAAATAAGAAAAGAAATGTTGAAAATAAAGCAAGTGTTGAAAATACAACAAGAGAGAAGATAAAGAAAGTGTTTAAGATTTTTTTACTTAGAAAGTGTTTAAGATAAAGAAAGTGTTGAAAATACAACAAGATTTTTTATCTAGAAAAAATTCTAAGGGATGTCTCCTTTCAATATAAGACGAGGTAAGAAAACCTTAAGTTTTTTCTATATGGATCAAAACATGATCAATTTTTTATTAAAGACTGGATTTGGGCATAGAATGTGACATATATAGAACATCAAAGATAAACCAATGTTAAAATAACAAGGAGTACATGAATCACCTACGCTACGCAAATCTAAAGTCTGAACATAAGCAAGATAAACACCATATCTTTCTTCGACACAATGTCACAAAGTTGTATGTTTGAATTTACTGCGTTTTGTACTCTCATGACACTTCTGATCCTTCATTTAACAATACAAGCTTGACTATTCGTATATGAAAAGTCATATGACATAAATCATCGGTGACTTGTAAGCTACAAGAGCATATTTAACCATACAACCTCTATAACTTATGCTAAACATGCAATGAACGTAGCCTCCATTAAGGATAAAATTGTGCATGATAATAAACTAACAAAGTCTAAACAAAAAAAAGGCTAAACTATAAAATAGATAGAAAAACACAATAGTCAATAAAAGGAGCATGATCTACCAATATCCCTATATAAGCACAAGTCACCTAACCTATCAAATTTTAACACATGTCACTTGTTATATAATTTTAAAAATAAAATCAGAAAATAAAAAAAAAAAAGAAATCAAAAGCAAAAAGCAAAAAAACGATTTCATGTGTTAACTGATTCTATTTCTTTTGATGTAAATTAACCTGATATTTCTCAACCATGATCTTTTCACGTTCTTTAAAATAATTACTTTTTCCTACATGAAACTTGACTCAATGATGCTTTAAATTCAAATTCATCTCACCTTCATTTTTTCTAAATTATTTACAGTGGCTCCACTGATTCTCTATTTCTGAAAGTGATGAAATTTTATTTTTCACATGATAGATCGATGACTCTCGAAGTTCTACGATTACATCAACACTTTCGAGTTACAGTTCTATATTTTGTTAAAAGTTGCACATCAATAGTCTTTCAGAATTTTTTTTTTTTTGAAGAAGAAAAGAAAATGGAAATTTTCTATGGCAAAGCTTCGTGCAAAGGTTGACAAATGAAAGCTACATTCATGGTTAGTGAGACTCAAACATCCCGACTCTTTATGACTTAAATCATAATTTTTTCATTTTCTTATAAACATTTTTTCCTTACCTACTTAATTTTTTTTTCTTTCTTTTGTTAATCTATGTATTGGTAAATCGACGTACTTTTATACAGTAAAAGGTAAATTACTAAATTAGGTCAATTATGTTTTCAAATGGATTACATTAGTTTTCAATTTGCTGGAACATGATTATTTGTTGTGGTGGTGGTAACTCAAGTAAGGAAAGAAAGAAGCTCACCATAAAGTACGTTTCAAGACAGTTCAATTTGAGAAGCACTAAAAGAAAAAGGAAAATGTGTAACAACAAGAAGATAAAAAAATCAAAATGTGAGCAAAAAAACATGAAGGTAAATAAGGACTCATGTCTACTTTATATCAAGACCTGACTTTAGGTTGGTCTTTCTTATTTTTATTTAGTGATACTATTGTGGATTAACAATCATTTTCTAGCTTTTTCATAAAAAAAAAAATAAATAAACAGCACAGAAAATGAGAAAATATACATAAGAGAAAAATACATCAATTATCTAAAAGTAAAGTGAATATTTTAATTGTGCTTGTGCATATATATAATTTTCACTTTTCATATTTTAATGATTTTCTTTAATAACACTCAAAATCTTTAAAACTAAATTCAAAAAATAAATTTATTTTCATTATACATTAATATATATACAAATAGTGGTAAATTGGAGTTAGCACTAGCACGGGAGGTAATACTAGTCCAATTATATTACAACAAAAAAGCTAGGAAGTGATCCTTTCTCAAAGGTAAAATGAAAAAAGAATCTGATTTTTTATTTGAATAGCATAAAATGAACAGTTTAATTTGAAGAACCTTTTATTAAATAATAGTAATATTTTTTTATAAACTTATAAAGTATTAATTGATCTTATGGATTTTTTCATATTATCAATAAGTTAAATAGGTCTATACTTCTCTTTTCCTTTAGAAAGAGATCAAAATTAGCTTGCATGAGTTTAATATTGATTGATATTTTAGATGATATGAATACTTTGCGATCTAGTAGAGGTATCATGTTTATAGAATACATTCACATATAAACGCATACATAAACTACTCATAGTTCATATAACCAAGCTATGCAGAATGAAAAGAAGAGAGGTTTGAAGATTGAAAGGTAGAGAGGCAATCCCTGGAAAACATGGTGGGATCGGACCGGCATCTATTGCTTGTGGTAAAAATAATTAATCTGAAATGTTCTTCTTTATTAAGTAATCTTTATATAGTCAATATATGTATTTGGTGTGCTAAATGTAGTTGTGGAGAACTTAGTGTTCGTTGCTAATGGATTCAATTTCATTGAATACTTCATGAGCTCGATGCATTATTCACCAGCCACAGCAGCAAACATGGTCACTAACTTTATGGGAACAACGTTTTTGCTCACTCTTGTTGTTGGTTTCATTGCCGACTCTTTCCTCACTCACTTCACAACTTTCATCATCTTTGTTGCTTGGAACTCATGATAAATTATATACAATTGTACCTAGCATTTACATAGTGTATTTTAACATTAAAAGGAATAGTCTAATTTTAACAGGTTTACTCATTTTGTAGGGACTGATCTTGCTGACATTCCAATCATATAACCCCAAGCTCCAGCCTGAGAGTGATGAAACACCTCAACTCTTCAAGCAACGATTCTTTTACGGGACTTTATGCGATGGCTTTTGGTGCTGGCGGTATCAAAGCCTCGTTGCTCACCCATGGAGGCGATCAACTTGACAGGAGAAATCCAAGACTGATCTCAAGATTCTTTAATTGGTTTTACTTCTCTATATGTTGTGGATGCATCTTGGCAGTAACTATTGTGGTGTCAATCGAGGAGAGCAAAGGTTGGTTTTGGAGCTTTACAACCTCAGTCGGAATTCTAGCCCTTGCACTCTTTATTTTCATGGCAGGGTTACCGTTTATCGATTCAAGTCTCCTACTGGAAGTTCATTGAAAAGGATCACAAAAGTGATTGTCTCCGCTCACGAAACCGAAATAAGTCTGATTTGGAGGAGGAGATGATGCAGAGTCTTATCTCTACAGACGAGGGGATTTCTCATACCAAGTTGAAGTAAGTGGTCTAACTCATATGATTATTATTTGTATAATTTTTTTTTTTTTGATATTTACTTGAAGCCATTTTGTTAGGTGCTTAGATAAAACAATGTTGAATAAAAACATATCAGCAACAGAAGTTGCGGAAACAAGAACATTTTTGGGTCTCCTACCAATCTTTTTTAGCACGATTGCTATGAACTGCTGTTTGGCACAACTATCGACCTTCTCGGTGCAACAAGGCATGATCATGAATAGAAAACTCTTTGTTCCTTCGAGATCCCGTGACTCTTTACTCTAATCCCTGGTTTTATCTATACCTTTATATGACTATTTTGGCAAAAGGATCTCATCAGACATATCACCAAGCTTCAATTTAAAACGCATCGGACTTGGCCTAGCTCTTTCATCTCTTTCGATGGTGATTGCAGCGATTGTGGAAACGATGAGGAAATATGAAGCGGTTCACAACGACTTCAATATATCTGTTTTATGGCTGATGTGTCAGTATCTGATGCTAACTGTGGCTGATACGTTGGCATTTGGAGGGATGCTAGATTTCTTTTATAGAGAAGCTCCATCGAACATGAAGAGTATGAGCACGGCATTGGGCTGGTGTTCGACCGCATTTGGTTTCTTCCTTAGCACAGCTCTTGTGGAGGTCACCAATACCATCACAGGTTGGCTTGGTGGAGATGATCTCAACGAGACAAGACTTGAACTGTTTTATGTGGTCCTTTTTGTTCTTAATACTCTTAATCTTCTTAGCTATATTTTCTGGACAAAGACATATTAAGCGAAATAACGAAATAACAAAGTATCAAATATGGATGAATTATCTCAAAAATATCCATGAGATATATAGTTCTAGTATTATCTAGTATGTTGTGTTATATTGATATGTCATCATCCAGCTTCAACATGAATATAATAAATATTGGTGACAAAGATGAATTTTGAAAATATTTATTCATAAAAAACTGTGTATGACAAAAAATGCTTGGAACAAAGAGTAATATATGTATACTGGGAATCAGTTGCATATTATGGATCACATTCTTTAAAACTTTTATTTTAGGGTTCGCATAATAAACCGTTATACAACGGAATTGGTTTGGTGCATAAATGTGCTGTAAAACGAAAGAAAAAAAATTGTGCAAGGAAATGAGAAACAGTCTATAATGATGCATAAAATCACATGATAAATTCTCTGATTCCGTAGCTACACTAACTTATGTCGACTTCACCCTCATACTTGCAGTTTTTTTTTTGTGAAACTTTTTTTAATTGATTTTCAACTCTAAACGGCAACCGGAACAGTAACCTCTGGGATGAAGAACAAACAGTAGCTAAACGAAAATAGACTAGAATTATAACTAAAAACACTACAGATTTGTTAAAAAAATGGTGGAAGGGAAAAAGTCGATGACATTGAGGAGGAAGACCGAACACCGGTGGACGTGAGCGTAAGAACAGAGCCACTGCGCCGGAAGAAGAGCCACCTTATATAAGAGAACCCAACGTCAAAAAACGAATACCCTAGCATCAATGCTCAAGGGAAACCTTGTGACACATCGGACAATGCTTGAAGGAAGAGAGCTCATGGGCTATGATGTAACGATCGGTTTCGGCATGATGATCTCCATCGTTCTGAAGCATTGCAAGTCTCTCGTACTCCGGATGGTGCGTGAAAGATAAGGTAACGGCATCGGCGGAGGTTTTCAAGGAACCGACTGCTCCATCTGTCTAGAGATCAATTTCATTTCTAGCAGAAATCAATTTCATATCTCTGGGTTATTTCTCGGGTCATTTTTCTTATAGTTGTAGAAATCCATAAGAAGAGGCTGCTGTGGACGGAGATAAACGTTTTGCAGAGAAATTGATACACTGATTTTGAAGGTAGGAGTTGAAGCGGCTGGGTCTGGTCCAGTCTGGTCTGGTCTGGTTTGTCCACTTCATTTTATATGAGATATATGAGCACAAAATGAAAGTCTAAAATCGTAAAAGATAGGCTTTGAGAAATGGTGACATGTCACTCTTTCTTTACTTGTTCAGGTGGCAGCATTAGAGAAAAGATTATCTACTTTATATAGATAGATATATTAAAGTTTGGAGATTAAAAAACTTAAAGTTTGGAGATATAACTATTTATGATAGATTAAATTATTGAAAATAGACAAACAAATAACCACGTCGAAGGAAAATCATGATTGGGATTATGTTGCCTCTTCCTTCTTCCTTCAGACCTTGATCCTTGTAGTGACCCTGGTTCTACTTAGGCAAATTCAGATTGGATCTTGGACCGAATGGTTCAAAACATTGTTGTTATCGTTATATCCGAACATGGGTCCATGATTAGAATTAATCATGTTGGGATTATAGTTGGACGCATTCCCATCGAACGTTCTTGTTTGGTCGAAAAGATCGACATTGCCACCACTACCAACGATGTTGTTGTAACTTCCACCATAATAATTTGGAGGATCACTTGCTTGCAAGTGTTGGGGCTGTTGACTTTCCAACTCCATTTTCAGATTTTCCAGAGCACTAATTAGACAAGTGTTTTGATTCAAGTCAAGTTGATTCGGAGGTTTTTCCCACCATTTTTCAGTTTCTTCTCTCTTATTTTTATCCCATCCAATCTCTTTCGTCCTCTTTTTCTCCATTTCAAGCGTTGTTAACTCCTGCAACGATTTTATCATGTGTAACAGTAAAACCAAACTGAAATAGAAAATATAGTTTAATTTTGGTTTTACCTAAGTTCTTATAAACAGTAGTATACATATATAGTTTGATTGTTCACTGATTAAACAAAAAAAAACAAGAATCGATTGATTAATATATGGGCTTATTTGCCAAATAACCAAAAAATGGAAAATTAGATTTTTAAAGAGATAGTAGAGAGACATAGTTAGTGAATTAAAGTTGTTCAAAAAGTGAGATAGTGAATTAAAGTTTTCTTTTTGTATTTAGGGATAAATTTCCTTCAAAATATAATATATCGTAATAGAACTATACAATATAAACAATAATATATATAAGATATCATATTGATATAATTTTGATATTTTAATCTTTGATTTTATTAGTTTATTATTTTCATAAAATAATAATTATTTTTGAATATTTTTCTGTTGACTAATTATTTTTGTTAGTTTTATTTATTTATTAATATTAAAGCATTAGTAATTTGCTAGAAAATAGTCATAAATTTTGATAATATATTCTTTTAATTAATAATTATTCAATAAGCTAGAGAAAATAATACATTTATAATTTAGAAAGATGTATATTATTTTAATGTTTTAATAAATTTCATTTCTAAACATATAAAATGAATTCACAAAATTTCATGAAAAAATAAACATAATTATGGTTTTCAATTAATAAACATATAAAGTAAAAATGAAAATATCGAAACCAAACCAAATAATATATATGTATATGTATATATATTATTTTAATACAGAATAAAAAAATTCAAACTAGAAAACTAATCTGAAACAAGGAAAAAATTCAGAAGATCCCCAAAAGTAATCAATGCTTTTACATATGAATATAAAGTAAACCTAGTTTAACAATGAACTTTCAAATTACTTTAACCATGGAAATTTACAATTAGAACATATCTGTGTTTTTAAACATGAGCGAGATTTTACAAAACATACATCAGTTTTAATCCCAAGCAGTCTAGAAAACTATTTGCTCTTTTTTTTGAAACTTAACTATTTGCCCATTTTAAATTTGGACAAAAAATAATTAAAGAAAACTAAAATTTGAATGACCGTGATGTCTTGTCCATAGTGTGAGAATACATCTACTTTATATATACCGCTATAAACGATGCTTTGAGTATATAAATTTTAGATTACTTCATAATCTTATAGTAGCATACAAAGAAGAAACAAGAAATGATGTTTACCTGAGTGAGTAAGCTGTTGAGATTTTGGATTGTTGGGTTCAAACCGCCGTTGGAGAGGATTATGGTTGTGATTTTAAAATTATTGAATACAGATCTAACATCTGGATTGCCAAAAGAAAATACTTTTTGACCTGGTGAAAACACAACTACTCCCATTCCTACACCACATAAGGTGCAAAGTTCACTAGCTTTTTAAAAGACTTTGTCTCTTTGAAAAAGTAACTTGAAGGTTGGCATCATTCTCCATTTTCACAATCGGTATTTTTTGACGACCTCTTTTGTTTCTTGTCATTCTCACAAATATTTTTAACAAATAATTAAAAGATGATATATGTTTGAAATGAAAGAGTATATTATTTATAGAGAGCTTTTACCTATGGGTATTTAATTTCAAAGTCATTTTAAGTAAATATATCTTTGACTTTATATTACCATTTTAAAGATTATTTATTTCCACTTCAAACTATTAATAGTTATCCTCATACTTCATCTGTAAGATATAATTATGATATTTTAAATGGAATATTATCTGTTACAATGCACCATGATCTGTCAAAGTATTCCCATTTATTTTCCAAGAAAATATAGAAGTAAACTTTTTTTACAATATTCCCCAAAAATATTGAAGAAAATTCTCACAAAAATTTATCTTATCATGGAAATAAATTTTACTATAGTTGTTATCATTCTAATATGAAAATTGTAGTTTTGTTCAATATGTAAAAATATAGTTAAAGCTTAAAACACTAGTAATTGCTTTTAGACTAAGAGCATCTTTAATGGTTGGCTTCATTTTTATCTTCAAAAAACACTTTCTTTAAAATGAAAAAAATGACGCAATATTCACTCCAACGGTTTGCTTCATTTCTTTCTTGTAAAAAGAATATTCCAAATATATTCTATCTCTACTTTATCATTAATTACTAATAACAACCTTATACTTTTTCATCTTTACTTAATTTACCTAACTGTTTTGTTTTAACAATAATCCAACAAAATTTTATTTCATATAAATTAAACATTTTAATATAAGAAATTTATTATGTAATGTGAATAAACAAACACAAAACATCTTAATTTGTAAAAAACAATATGTATAATTTTTCTATAAGTGATTAACAAAAGTGTTAAGAAGTAAGAAATAACTTTATTCATCTTTGATTTTTTAAATGGAGTTAAAATTTCTTAACGACAAATATTCATATGCTCTTCGATATAAACATATGATTATTTAAAATAATAGTCGAAATTTTGAAATTAATTGGATATTATTAACCTATATAATTTATTTAGGTAAAAGATAAGAGTAAATAAAATTGAAGACCAGTTTACAATTAGAAAAGTTCATCTTAAAAATGAAGATATGCACAGTAGATCTTCAAATTTGAAGCAACACTGTTCATGGCTCATTTTGAAGCAATAATTGAAGTGGGTTGAGCAAAACCTACTTCAAAATGAAGCAAAAGTGAAAAATGAAGTAGGGTTGGAGATGCTCTAATGCATGTTTTTCATGAGTGTCAACTTTGGTGTGTGGAGACAATATTTGTTTTCATTTAATTGTTTCACATGTTATATGTTGGAGATGTTTATCTGAGTAAGTAAGTTTTTAACCTCAAGCACTGCCGATCTTTTTTTTCCTGCCAAACGCCTTTAGTTTTTGAATAACATTTTCTTCTTGCTTTTAAGTGAAATATGAAATTATCTAACCTAGATTTTGACTATAATTACATATTAAAAAAACTCATAACCCTAAGAAAGTAATGACCAACTATTTACTTTCGACATAGTAAGCAAGTAGAACTAAGATTTACAGGTTAACACATGTACTCTTCTTCTATTAATCAATAAAAACTATGTTTGATCTCTTTTTACTGCTTCTTTACTGCTTTATTTTATATTTTTATAGTATCACAACGAACCCAATTTCATTTTATTCGAGCAGTTTGCTTATAAAAATGGGATAACCATAACTATGACCAAAGTGAGATAAAAATCCTTGGGCAGGACAGTCGACAATCACATACAATCCCATCTCAAAACCTTATAGACATGTCACTGAAATGAACTCTGCCAAAGAAAATTAATACCCATCATGGGTGACCCCAAAATCGCCTCAGAAATCAAAACCTTGAAAGAAACAATGGAAAGATACCAAGTAGTTAGAGTAAAGCATACATAAGTTAAAGCAATTGCTGAGAATATGGTTTTCCTCAAAATAAAACTCTGCCTTCAATAGTACAAGGAGGACACACTGCAGATTTTGGACTCTGTTTTCAACATGCAACCCTTGAATATTCCAACTGGAAGAGAGAACATGAATCAGTGAACTCTTATAGCAAACAGAGGGCCAACCAAGAATGTGTTAACCTGCCAGGAGACAACGATGACTCAGCTATGGACATTGAGATTCAAGAAACAGTTGTGGCTAAGAAATTGGCGGAAATAACCTATTTGGACGAGTATTTTCCAAGTTTGAGGCAGTTCATGCAATAATTGAGAGGCTCTGTGGTGTACAACTATTTATAGCCATACAATTGTATACTGATAAGAGTTTATAAATCATTGTACCCTCTCATAAATGTTCAATTTATAAAAACTTATATACAACTTGATAAAAGTAGTAAGAGACAACACATTCAGATCACGCATGGTCAATATTGCAAGATATTGGAAGCCATCAAAACATAAGAGAGATATCTCAGCTTTGCTTAGCTAAGAACTTGTTTTTCCTTTTACACTCCCTACATCATGCTATTATAATCTACTTGATATTAATCTATTCTTATCATTAACTTGAGCTTGTACATATCAGTATATGGCTTATGCTTCATGTCTAAGCCGTTTTTTTTAAATCTCCCTGACATGACATTCAAGACTCTTACAAAGAAAAGATCCAAGCCAAATCGAATACAGAATGCACAGTACCAAGTATCTACTATATTAAAACAGTTTTTTTATCGAAAAAGGTCGAGCTTAAGTTTTAAATGGTCCTACTAAATTACATTGATATATATATATATATATATATAAATATATATCATAACAGTATAGTTAATATCAACTTTGACGATATTAATGGAATCTTAAAATGAATTTGTTTTCTTTATTGGGTATGAATCACCTCATCTAATTTTGATGTGTACTGGGCTTCGTGACAATTTAAAACTGGCCCAAAACATTTATAATTCTTAAACTATTTCCTAAACTTAAATGTATACTAATTATAAAATATACTCAAGCCAAGCTGGATTAAAATCTAGTTGTACTATAAAGAAGAACCACATGAGTTGCTTGTTACCTTCAATCCAAAAGGAACGTGATATGTACATGAACATGTGCACGATCTGTTTTCATAGTGAGGAAATACATAAACAACCAGTAGTACAACTAATCATCACTAAGCTTCATACTGATCATGTATAGTAACTTAATGAAATAATCACAATTTAAGAATGTGAAACTGAGAAGTACCAGCCAACAAATACTTCCTTCAGATTCACCTTAAGGTGGGAAGCTAACATGTTCTGGTGGTAATCAATGTCCACAGAAACCTGCATACTGCTGCATTCATACAAAACCATAAAACTCAAAACGCATGATCTTAAGAACATGGCACCGCCTCATTCATAACACTTCTTCTATTGACAACAAATTCCCACAGAGGACAAAACTCATGTCTGCTCTTCAGCTAACAGACAAATCTAGAATAATAACGTGGAGGAACATAAACCATATAAAGAAGCAAGAGAAAACAAAGCAGGTGAAATGACGATTAAGAGCAATATCTGAAGAAAAGGTCTACCCCGATGAGAAGATTCCTCACAAACCAGTCGCAGACGTTAAACATACAGGGTGAGTACTTCTCATGAGCACATTGGTAGTCGCTGAGACCTTTGATGATGTCTCCCAGTTCTCTGATCGGAGTTATTCTCGCCAGATGTGGTGTTCACCGGAGTTCTTGTTGACATCGACGGAGAGATTGGGTTCAAAATTAATTTATTAAGGTTGAGGTTAGTAATGTCTTGGCCATTAATAAAGGTATTTTGATTAGTTTTTGTGGTGTATCATTATTAAGTGGTATATATAATTTGTTGTTTTAAGCAATTTCTTATTTGTATATTCAAAACTTTTTATTATTAAAAGTATTTTCTATAAAATTATTTATATTTTAAAGATTTATTCTATTTATACAATTTTATTTAAAATTATAAAATTTGAAATTACTCGAAATATCCTCGACGAAAATTTCTAACAAATTTTGATCGACTAGTTCATCAAAAAAATTCGATAAATTTCCGATGAACAATTCTCGATTGGACATATTCATCAACGAAATTTCGAAGCAATCATCATGAATCCATCAGAGATTACTAACAATTTTTTAAGGAAATAGACCGAATTTCGTCGAGAATCATTGGAATGGTCTTTTCCAACGGATTCTGAAGATTATGTCCACCGAAAGTCTATTGTTTACTTGTAGTGATTTCAGAACATGATTAGTGTGGTTTCACTTTCAATCACTGATTTCAAAAGTCTTCTGGTGATGTAAGAGCATAAACTATCCCACTTTTTTCATTTTTGACCTTGTAGACGATAGATCAAAAGATCCTTTCTTATAGTTTCCTTGACAATGTGATTATGTGACTATGTACCAAACTACAAGACAAGTGAAAAACAGGTAGCCACTTATACATCTAATCACACCTGATCAGTAAGTTGCTTTTTATTCACTAAATATTCAATATTTATCAATTCTTCGAATAGTTTCAGAAACAGATGTTTGTATAGGAGAAGTTAACTCACAATTCTTAAATATGTTTCTTATTTGACCTACTGATACTATTTATCATTTAACTATCAACAGGTGTGGAAATTAGAAACCAGGCCCAAAGTTAAGCATTTCTTATGGAGATGTCTCAATAACGCTCTCCCGGTGGCTGAAAACATGGCGATAGCATATCTAAAGATAAATCTTGCAGATGTGGGGGAGAGGCGGAGAGCGTTAATCATTTACTTTTTCTGTGCCCTTATGCTAGACTAATGTGGGCAATGGCGCAGGTTCATATCCCTTCAGCTGGTGAGTGGTCGGAATCTTTGTTTGCCAATATCTTTGGTCTTAAATCAAAAAAGATTATCCAAAAGAGGAGGTGGATGCGGGTTTGTGCCATGGATGTTGTGGAGATTGTGGAAGAATAGGAATGAAAGGGAAAGACTATAATGCGCACAACAGTCAAGAAGGTTTGGGAGGATGTGCTGGAATAGAAGAGTCGAACTGAGGTTCAAAAAGAGAAGGTTAAGGATCCCACAGTTGCAGCACCTGAAGTTAAATGGTCTCCACCGGATTCCATGACTTTGAAATGTAATACAGATGGCTCGAGTCCAAGGAATCTAGAAAGGCTGGAGCTGGATGGTTATTGCGGATCATAGAGGGCTGTTAGTGTGGACTGGGGTGAAGAAAATGGCAGTGTTAAGATCGGTGATAGAAGCAAAAGCAGAAGCAGAAGCAATCAGATGGGCAGTTCAAACTTCGGCAGGCTTTGGATATAGAAGAGTTCTTATTGAAACAGACTCTCTGCAGTTGACAAGAATGCTCAATGGCGAGGAGGAAGTCTGGCCAGTGCATGAACCCATCATACAGGATATATCTTCAACTCTGTCAGCAAATGGAGAATTTGAAGTGGTGTACTATCCTCGAGTGGTAATAAATCAGCAGATAGAATAGCGAAAGAGACTTCTACGCTTACGCCCTTGTCCCTAAGTTATTTCTATGGTGCCTCTGTGGTTGAATTCATGTTTGGAGGTGGATAAGCCATTTGTAAGAACTTGATTTGGAATAATATTAAGTTGTTGTTAAAAAAAAAAAAGAATCAAAACATATTTTTATGTACATGATGGATTTACACGAATGTTTACTAACATGATGTAAAGTTCAATTGGAATCATTTAATTAATACAACAACGGCAAGAAAGATTATAAATAACTTTTCAGCAATTACTATTATGGAAAATAAACAAAAAGGAAAAAAATTATGGTACATATCAAAAGAAATGTGACCACATCAAAATAAAGAGCAGTTACACATTAGACAAAGGAGATCTTTCTCACTGTCTAGTCCTAAAGAAACCAAGACACCCAAATACAGAAACCAAGAAACCCAAGTTTACAACTCATAATAACTCCCAACTCCAAACATCTTGTAAAAGAACTCTATGCAAAAAAAAGATACTAAAACTTTTCACTAATTTTATTGGTGAGACATATATACATAAGAAACAAGAGAGATGTAGTTATTCAACTAAATTTATCCAATGAGTATAACTTTCCCCCCCTTCCCCATGTAAACGTGTCTTCAGATTAGCCGTTGACACATCGACATGACAAATGAATGAAACACCTGCAGAATCTCTTTTGTAAATGTTGTCTTCTCTTTAAAGTTTGGTACTGTCTTGTTTCGAGTTGATGGGTGAGATTGGAAAGAGTTCAAGGGTTTTTAGTGGTATCTTTGGACTGTTCATCATCATGTTGCAACATGGAATGGGTGGTGGTGATGAAAGATATGATGGTCGTGGGACCATATCCATATCATCATCCAATCTTGACTGTAGGATGACTTTGACCCGGGTTCGTTTTGGCATCAACATATCCCCAGGTCCACTTTTGTTTCGATAATATTCGTTCACCACTTTACTTTGTATTTCTACTCCAGTTCCCTGTATGATCAAAAATATTAATATATCCTCGTTTTTGTGCAAACACAAAGTTATCATTATACAACATAAAATTAACAACGAGGGCAAACAAAAGAACTTGTGATCAAACATATTAACACGCTAACATTCCTCCTTACTGAATTTCTGAGTGCGATTTAATTAGCCAAAATATATGATAGTCTAAAGCTTCGAGTCAGTTTAAATTTATCCGGTTATAAGAAAAATTATGTATATAAAATATATTAATGTGTTAATACCAGGGTTTATGCTCAGATTTTGTTGTTTATGTCGATATAAAGCCAATTTGATCATATATAAATATTGCATCCAATATTATTTTATAAGAAAACGTTTAACCGAAAATAAAGTATACGACTGAGTATATTACATACCTGATGAGAAAGACAAATGGGAGAAAGCTGAGAGCAGCAAGACTGAAAAGACATGATGATGATGATCGGATTTGATGATGATGATGATGATGGCGATTTTGACAATCATGATTATTTGATGAAAAGCGTTACGATAGCCATGGTCTGAACTGACTGTTGTTGACTGATCTGCTTTTACATCCAAGATCATCAGTTGTTCCACCAACCACGGACTCATATTCGATATGTTTCACTCCATATTATGTAATTGTTATGATATCTCCAAATATTGATGCTTTGTGTTTGTATGAGGTTATTTATACCCGAAATGAGACAATACGGTTCGAGAGAAAATGGAAATTTTTTATTTAATTTTAAGTGTATTGGAAAGGACTGAGAGACAACGGTTAGACAAAAAAAAATAAACATAAGGAAAGAACATTGTACTGTATAATGTTTTAATGTTATAAGATCATCTTTATCCTAGAGACCCATTAAGAGTCTCTTATTTAATTTTTAATAGTATTTAAGGAAGAAAATTGGTTAAGAGACCCACTTAAGAACTTTCAATATTTATAGCCTCCATTATAAGTCTCTTATTTTAGGGTTCTTAAATAAAAAAAAATTATTAATGTTAATATGTTAAAATAATTCCTAATTTAGAAAACATACATCTTAACACAAAATCAGAATACCACTATTAATGTGGTATTAACAATGGAGATCCTATCACGAGATAAACTTGCATCAGTTTTTCTCACTTAAGAAACCTTTTCCTTACAATCAAAGACAAAACATTCTCGTCACAAAAAACTACCCTAAACTATATTTATAAGAATGTTGACATTAAGTTAGCAATATTACCAATTATATGGAGTCCCGTTCCAGAAGTTAAACTCCTTGTGATGCTGCCTACGACTTATACAAACAAGCTTCTTCAAAATCCCTGCAGCCCTGAAGTTAATCAAGGATTCAAAAAAAAAGTGAGTGAGTCTTGAGTGAATACCAAAATAGTATATATAGGTCATAGTAACTTAACACTCATACTGAGTCAAGCATCAGTCAAGCTTGAAAGGGTTAGACGCGAGCTTTACATTTCGAGGTTCTGATTGTTCGCTGGCATCTCCGGTGATGTGATTCCCAGAAAACGGTCAGACGGCGGCGGGAAGGGTCAGAAGACGGCGGCGTTGTGGTTGATAAACCATCCAGGCTTCAGATAGCGTAGAGATATATGTAAATAATAGCTAAGATACGTTCTCACCATATTAGGAAATAGCAACTCTGTATATATATTGTCGTATGTCAATCAATAATAACCAAGCAATTCCATAAGATTTCATGGTATCAGAGCATCACAAAATCCTTTGACCTAAATCTTTGTATCACGCCGCCGTCGCTTGTGAAGAGCCACCGCCGCTGAATCTTTACCTCTACCGGCTTCACGATGTCAGGACCAGTTGGAGCAGTCACAGTAGCTGCACCAAATCCTCTCTATCGACTTCATCCTTCTGAAAATCTCGAGCTTTGATTTCCCTGTCATATTGAAGGAAGACAACTACCCGAATGGGCTATTGAACTAAGGAATTCTCTGCATAAAGCGTATTCGGCTTCATTGACGGTACTTCACCAAACCCGCCGTCAACCCGATCTCAGTATGTGGCTTGCTTAACTCTATGATCATTGGATGGATTCGACCACCATTGATCCAAAGATACTTCCACAGTTTCAGATGAACTGGCCTCAAAACTTTGAGAAAATCTACGAGTTCGTTTTCAGTTGGGAATGGAGTTTGCGCAAGTCTTGAAGGATGAGATTGCTTCCTGCAAACAAGATGGCCGGCCAGTGCTTGAGTACTATGGCAGGCTGACAAAATTGTGGGAAGAACTGCAAAACTACAATACGTGTAAGGTGTGTACTTGGCGGCTGCAGCAGCACGGTGGAACGTGAGGACGATCGACTGCACAAGTTTGTTTGCTTGATCTTCCTCGCTTCAGCAGTGTCCGATCGACTATCACTGGTGAAGATCTGCTTCCTCCACTCAACCAAGTATATTCTCGGGTGATGAGAGGAACAAAACCAGAACATTGCCCAGATCGAGACATTGCAAAAAGAGGATCGGCTTCCGTTAAAACTGATGGGCCGTTGCAGGTTGCTGCTGCTTCCACCCAACGTTATCGTGATCGATCAGCTCTCTCCTGTACCCACTGCCGCCAGTCACGAGGTGACATAATGTTTCCAGCTTCATGGGTATCCTGAATGGTTTTACTTAACAGAATCGGTAACTCGCCCCACAACCACCGATGTCAAACCAGTTCAACGAGGTGGTTGTCCAGCACGTGGAACAGCTCAGGACGGGACGAGCTAACAATGCTCGTGCAGGATCTTCCTCCGTAGTGGAAGTGACCAGATCCGCAGCTGATCAGTCTTCTTCAAGCTCAACGTCCAAATACCTCGCCTGAAAAGTTATCGAGTAAAACTAAGCTTACTGATGATTATTGACAGGTGCCTCTCATCACATGACAGGAGATATCTCCTTGCTTATGAATGTTGTAGACATCGTGGCTTCACCTGTGAAATTTCCTAACGGAATGCATCAAGAGCCACCAAACGTGGTGTCTTGTCTCTACGCCCGATTATACACTTGATGATGTGTTGTTTGTCCCCGATTTCGACTGCACTTTGATTTCTGTGGCAAAGTTGTTAAAACAAACAGGCTGCATTGCGATATTTACAGATTCTTTGTGTCTGTTGGGACCGCTTTTATGAGGACTTTGATTGAGCGGTTGAGGAGCGCGGAGGGAGTGTACTATTTTACTGGAGTTTCGCTGCTCGTGTTCACAAAGCATCTAAGGATGTTGGGTCTTCTGGAGTCTTGTGGCATCGAGATTAGGACACCCTCTGCTAGTGTTTTATTTTCTTTACCAGAATGTGATCGAACCTCTAGTGCTTTCGAGGAGATCAAGAGTTGTGATATTTGTTTTGTGCTAAACAAACACGAAACTTTTAAAGATAGCATCAATAAAGCCTCAGATTGTTTTTCACTCGCTCATGCTGATGTTTGGGGCCCTATCGTACTCTTCAACATGTGGAGCAGTGTACTTTCTTACTCTTGTCGATGATTACCGAGAACAGTTTGGACTCACCTTATGACTACTAAAACCGAAGTTGCAAATCTGATCCGAAATTTCTGTGCTATGTCTGAACGACAATTTGGCAAACCAGTTGGCATTTAGAAGTGACAACGGCACTGAGTTTATGTGCCTCACGCCATTCTTTCAAGAACACGGCATCCTACATCAGACTTCGATGCTGACACTCCTCAACAGAATGGTCGCGTTGAGGAAAACATCGACATATTCTAAATGTTGCCCGAGCTTGTCTATTTCAAAGCCATCTCCTGTTCGCTTCTGGGGAGAAAGTATCCTAGCTGCCACACACTTGATGACGCGCTTCATCAATCTTAAAAGGCAAGACTCCTTATGAACTGCTGTTTGACACTCGCCCATCGTATGATATGATTCATACTTTTGGCTGCCTGTGTTACGCTCATCTACGCTCGCGTGATAAAGATAAGTTCGGCACTCGCAGCAGGAAATGTGTGTTTGTGGGCTATCCATATGGTAAAAAGGGGTGGCGACTCTATGATATCGAAACCGAAAAATTCTTCACTAGCAGGATGTGCAGTTTCAAGAGGATGTGTTTCCATTCAAGAACTTCACTAAGACTGTCTCTCCACCTCCATCACAAATAGTTGAGGCCATAGACACGGACTGGATTCCACCAGCAACTACACCAATCTCTTTAGTCGAAGTTTCTCCTGATACACATCCCACTGATACTTTGCCGATGGAACCATCTATCTCAGAAGATGAAACACCTGCTTCACCGATTATGCCTTAAACTGCAGAGTCTTCTACTCCTAATGTCAGATCACCTCCACCAGAATTGTTGGGTCGGGTCATCGCTCCAAGAAACCGCCAGTTCTTTTGAAAGACTATGTCACTCATCATGTACACTCCCCTCTCACTTACGCTTTCTCATCTGGTCTCTCTGATTCAATCTCCTCGACTATGGTCTCTGGTAAAATTCTCAACCCTATAAAACAATGCTTATCTGACTCTGGTTTTTCAGCAAATCATATTGCGTTCATGGCTGCGTTCTCATAGACGGAACCGAAATATTTCAGAGATGCAGCTCGCGATAACAGAGTGGTGCGTGGCAATGCAGAAAGAGATTGAGGCATTGGAGGCTAATAACACTTGGGATATCACTGATTTACCTCCTGGCAAGAAGGCTATTAATTGCAAATGGGTGTATAAATTAAAGTTCAACGCTGACGGGACTCTTGAAAGCAGCTCGCTGGGATTTGTGGGAACATACAAAAAGAGGGAACAGATTATACTGAAACATTCGCTCCTGTTGCTAAGATCACCACAGTTCGGCATCTTCTTAGTGTGTCTGCTGCAAAAGAATGGGAGGTTCACCAAATTGACGTTCATAATGTCTTTCTACACGGTGATTTGGAAGAGGAAGTATATATGACACTTCCACCGGTTTCAAAACGTTGGATCCTACTAAAGTATGTCGTTTGAGGAAATCATTATATGGACTCAATTGAGGAAATCATTATATGGACTCAAACAAGCTCCTCGTTTCTGGTTTCCATAAGATTTCACTTCGCGTTGAGTCCCAAGGATGACGATCGTCAGGAGAGAAACAAAGTGATTTTGTTCTTCGAGAAAGTAATTTTTCCCGATAAGAGACGATTTAATTAAGACACAAGAAATGTCTCTTATGATAATTGCCTTTTTCATTTTTTTTTAAATTTCTAATTAAACTAAAACCCCCATAAGATCCCGAATAAAGATGGTCTAATGCATTTTACATTGATACTGCCCCATTCCATATGCTCTAAATAAAAACGTACCTACTCTGCAAATTTGAATATAGTATATGTATACATGGATATTTTTTTTCGATAACTATAGTTTTCACTTTCAGTTTTTTTTTTAGTAGTTTTCACCTTTCAGATACAGTCATATGTTAATGATGTAGAAGTAATAATACTTATTAATCGACGGCCACATTTACCTTATATAATCGAAAGTGTCCCATAACTGTGAACTATCTTTACAATTGTTTCAAAAAAATTAAACATTGTTTTCTCGATGAGGACGCCACATAAAATTTAAGGAAAATCTCATAAAACCTTTTAAAGTAGATTTCACTAACACTTTAAACCTTTAAATTTTTTTTGACTAGTATTTTAAATAGTAAATTTGACATTTGTATCTCAAAACTACTATGGTCTAACTCCGTCTCTTAGCTGGGGTTCTTACTGCAGAGATCGGTTCTTAACTTTTCTTAGATTTTAACTAAGAGAAACTAAGAACCGCCTCTTAAATAAGAGATATAAGAGCCATCTCTTCAATAAAAGTGTAAAAAAAATGTCAAATCATGAGTTAAGAACCCGCTAAGAGACTGTAGGTTAATCATGCCTAAAATGATAGTCACAAATTTTGAAGGTTTAAAGTGTTAGAATACTATTTTAAAGATTTTATGCTTAATTTCCCTAATATAAGTTAGAAAAAAAAAACTTTAAGAACTCTTGTAAAACACATCTTTACTCTCCATCATAAACATACATCTTAGTTGAATATCTTGACATTCTTCAATCAACCAGGATGTTAGGAGAGAGAGAGAGAGAGAGAGAGAGAGAGAGAGAGAGAGAGAGAGAGAGAGAGAGAGAGAGAGAGAGAGAGAGAGAGAGAGAGAGAGAGGAGAGAGAGAGAGAGAGAGAGAGAGAGAGAGAGAGAGAGAGAGAGAGAGAGAGAGAGAGAGAGAGAGAGAGAGAGAGAGAGAGAGAGAGAGAGTGGAGAGAGAGAGAGAGAGAGAGAGAGAGAGAGAGAGAGAGAGAGAGAGAGAGAGAGAGAGAGAGAGAGAGAGAGAGAGAGAGAGAGAGAGAGAGAGAGAGAGACAGAGAGAGAGAGAGAGAGAGAGAGAGAGAGAGAGAGAGAGAGAGAGAGAGAGAGAGAGAGAGAGAGAGAGAGAGAGAGAGAGAGAGAGAGAGAGAGAGGAACAAATGAAGGTGCATGGGTTTCGAGGTGGATCTTCAACAGGGGTTTTAAATATATGCTACCTCTGTTTCATACTAGTTTTAGCAAAATTGTTTTGTTTCAAAATGTAAATTGTTTTTAACATTTCAATGTAGTTTTTGCATTTATTGTATATTGTGTAATCAATGAAAATATGTTAAGTTTTTTATAATAGGTTGAATTCATGTATTAAATGTTACTTTTTTAAAATTAATAGATTTTTAATATTAGTGTTTTATCTAAAACTACTTACAAATTAAAATAGAGGAGTATTGCACAATTCTCTCATTTATACAACACGATTCACGAACGAAGACATTGACCGTTGTGTCTCTGTACGAACATGAAAACACAAATATTAATCAGTTTTCTTTACTTTTTCTGTATAAAGACTAAAAAAGAAAGAAATGATAGTTCACCGTTTACAAAATAATAATAGACCTTTCACCACACAAAAAAAGAAAATAGACGATAAAGATCCACAGAATGTGATATCAAGACCTGGAATGAATAATTATGTGTATATGTGTGACATATATATGCATGTATGTAGAGAGATGATGGAAGGAGAAACTTAAATGATTATGTCATAATTACTTTATTATGATTCATTCCCTTCACTCAACAGAATGACGTTGACACATTATATTAAATGACAGAGAGTAAATTTTCTCCAATCTTTACATAGATAAGTAGGTAAATCTGTACAACCATGTGAAACATACAAGTTACACGTAGTCAGTAGCTATACATGTTCTAATTTGTTTTTTTTGTAAAAACAAATTTGTTCTAATTTGTTCTCATCGTAATCAAAACGAAAACAAATTAATTATTGTTAATCACAGTTTTATATTGTGTAACGTTGACATATGCTAATTTAGAATCTCCAGAAACTGAGCATTTTGACTTTATGATGTCTGCATGCAAAAACATTGCATGCATTAGCATTCGCACCTATTAGTTTCATAGGCTCTAAAGCCTTGTGTACCTTCTCTCTCTCTCTCTCACTCAACATTCTTGATTCTGGATACACATATTTTTTTGCTTAATACACATTTTTCTTGGGGGGCAAAGGATATTTACGGACCCATTTAGAAATACCGATACTAAAAATTCTCGTTTTTAGTTATGTGTTACTAGTGTTCAAAAAGGAAAAATAGTTATGTGTTACCAATAAAAAATTCAACTGAAAACCTCTACAGCTTACGGAACTTTGATGTTTCTGTAATTCAGTTCATATAATTAAATTCCGATTTACTGGGCAGTTGGGCTAACGTAAACGTACAGTACTTTTTGAACTTTCATAATATTTAGATATCTTAATTCCAAAAAGCTAGTATTTCATAACGAATTGACTATCGCAACTGTAATTTTTTTAATTACAACACAACTGTCATGAACTCATGATCGAAAAGCACCAAAATTTAATATACTAAACAAGTTTTCAAAAGATATTCAGAAGAAGAAAAAATCACGAGGCTTATCCTTGCAGTTAATGTTGGTTTTGATCCTTGTAGTTATTGTTTAGTCTACCACGTGATACCAGCATAACTGGTTATATGAATAATTAGTACAACTGAAACAATATTTGATGTGATATACTGATATACATGTACACTATACTTTTCGATTATTTTAGCTTTTCTTTTTCTTTTTTATTTTGATTTTTTTCCTTTTAGCTTTTCATTCTTTGTAAAATATTGAGAAAACAAAAATAAAATAAAAAATATTGAGAAAACAAACTAAGAGACAAGACTATACATGCATGCAGACAAATTGCAATCTGCCTCTGTATTTTCTTCCAACACAGTCTCTTTTCAATATTTATTTTCAGAAATAAAAACTAGAATTTGTATCCACACATAAATGCGTAGTGTTCTGTCAGCATTCTTATTTAAATCGAAAACTGTTGGTAAAATACTGAAACAGCTCTTTTAAGGTTTGAC
>CM028246.1:52728356-52810800 GCA_016432835.1 Brassica nigra
GGAAGGTGATCGCCTTGGACACAACAAATCTGTCACTCAGTACGCACCACCTGATTTGAGTGTAGAGGCACAGGTAGTTTAAATTTTTCCCTATTCGCTGTACACCCAAGTTTCGCATCCAACTTACTGCTCTCATGCAGCACCGGCAGAACGAGGAGTCTGTCAAAGAACGGACGATTGAACCTTTAGAAGATCCTACACATAAGGTATTCGTAATGTCTTAGTGGTGTACACCTGGAATCTAAAATTAATCGCCTTCGCCAGGAACGATTGTTCCCGATGCCAGCACCGAGAAGTGAGCGCGTTCAGGTATTGTCGGTGGTTCTAGTTATGGTGGATTCTTAGTTGGTGTACATCTGGAAGTTATTATCCCACCAAGAAACCTAATAATGTCAGAGTACGATTAGTGGCCATACTTTGTGAGTTAAATAATCGGTGATTGTATTTAAAATATATTGTTATTTTACATATATGAGTCTAATATTATAGAACAAAACAACGAGAAGAAGATTCATATATTCAAATGTATAAGTGTATGCATTGTAAAACATTAAGGAAAACAACCCTTATTCCCATAGATAAAAGTGCATAAAACCGTGGACGGCGTGAAGTCGCAGATAAAAGACTCATCTCTTTAATCCGAAGCATGACTTACACATGTCTTCAGCCTTGGTGGCCTCAATGTCCCAATGACACCAACGCCTGTGATTTAAAGGAGAACATGGGAAACTGTAGAACAACGGAATGAATTTTGATATGAATCCTTCCTCTTTAACTAAAGCAGGCCAGTGTTCCCAAGGCCAATAAGGTTGTGTTCGTACCAGCGCTCCGATTCGCAAGAGATGATCTTGTGAATCGAGACAGGTATTCCTCATCGCCATAGTATAGCTTCCTTGTCATTGCATAGGTATACAACGCCGCCAGATCCTGCATCAGCCAGCCTTTAATAAGCGCAAGTCCCTCTTCGACGCCGTGCCAAAAAATACTCAACACCCTTAATGTATAGAGTACTTGATTTCCTCCCTAAAGCATCTTCAAGAACAAACTACTTCGACCCTGAAGTACTAAGGATGCTTAAACAAATCAAAAGAAGCTTAAACAAATCAAAGAAGCATAGACCATGTCCTCATCTGCCAATGCTCGCATCGCTTGCAGACACACGAGTCTATAAAAGTCTTGAAAAGAGTTGTGTGCCACACGCTGAACTACCAAAGCCTGACCTCTGGGGAGCATTAATATCGGGAATTCTGGCATTTTGTAGGCTAAATCTTAACAAGACAATTGTGGGTTGGTTTATATTTACAGTGGGGTAACAGTTGCGACGATGGGTAGAAGTTGTATTCCAAAATTCGCATAACCTTGCTCAAAAGTGTGAAACACAACATGAATATGGTGGTTTGATGATAATTAATATTAGACAAACTTATAAAACTAAAGGAAGATTGGTAAGTATTACGACAGAGAAAGCGAATCGCTACTTTGTAATTGTATTTCCCAACGGCTATATCTTATTTACTTCAGCTGGATACGTAAGAGAATTTTGAATTTGTACACCGTTGTGTTTTAAATAAACCGCGATTAAATATACCATTATGGGCCTAATTTAATTGATTGTAACATATTAGGCCCAAAGTCCAGTAAAATAATGGTGTGGTTACTTCTAACCATTTCTCATTAATTGTGTTGAATGACCGACGTGATGGTTGAGTGCTCGAGTTCTACTTTCTCCTCTAGAAAACTGTACTGTATTTCCTCTAACCATCTTCCTTATCTTCGTTCGAAAAAAAATCGTCACGGAATCGCGAATACCGTGAGCCCAAGTCCTAACCTTTCAAGTTCCTCATCGAGGATGGGAATGATGAGCCCAGTTTATGACATTTGAATCTCGCCATGACAACTCGGGTTCGTCGCTGCCCACCAGTGGAAAACCCATGGTCTATGCGGCATGTAACTGAGAGAGCTTTGAAGTATCAACAATTATGCATACGAGGGTTTTAGTTCAGGGAATGTTAGCGTTAGATGATCCGCTTTTGCTAAAGCCCACAATAATCGATAATCGTGGATGGATGTACACTGTATTGCATGTTCGGCCTTTCTGCCCACGAGTAGTTAGGGAATGTATCTCGAACTTATATAATGCCGAAGACGGCGCTATATAGGGGACGCCGCTTGATTTCGACTCCCCGCCATCAATCAACTCTTTATGACTCCTTTAACGTACAGTCGCGCAGCTGGGTGGATGTCGATCTATCGCAAGCCATTTCGCTCTTAACCGCTGGTCGCTTCCTGTGGGAAACATTCTCACTAACGCACCTATTACTGCAGTATCTCTGCCTCTACAAAATCTGTGAGCTTAACTGGCTTCCTGGTTTTCATGTTTATACAATGATCAAGAATAGGCTGCGTTTTCTCTTTGCGTTTGTAAAAAACATGCCCATAGACTTTGGTGTGTTGGTTTACGACCAGGTCATCAAATGTCTCGCATAACCTGAAGCCGACAAGAAAATAGTTCTCCCAACTTTATCTATCAAACACTCATTCAATGAGGGAGATTCTGGCTCTTCCAGTTGATGAACCTTTTATTGGGGAACCACATGTATGGCTGAGGCAGATCTTTCAATTCGCAGGGGAGAAGAGGCCGTATCAATTCGGAAAGCGGTTAACTATATTAGTCTATGCAACTCTATGTCTTATATTCGATTTTAGGTACTATATGTAATATTTAACCTCAAGTATTAGGAAACTCTGTCTTTGTATTCGTATTACGCGACTGTATTTTGAACTTATCGGATTACACCATGGTGTACTATAAAATGTATTACAAGTGTGATGTAGTACTGTATTAGGAACCTATGTCTTTTGTATTAGGTATTAAGCACTGTAATTAGGAAACCAGTTTTATTAAGAAATTATCGATTACACAATGGTGTACTAACAAAATGTATTACACAATAAAATTTATCAGTATCTGTAACAAGTGGACCATATATTTTGGTTGTACACCTCAAGGATGCAGAAAATAACTATTACGCTTATATATCGGAGTATTAGGAATACTTTCCGTTGTACACCTCACAAACATCCAACTACCACGCATCGAAGGATGGAAACCCGGTGGTCGGCCTGAAGTCTCGTGAGAAAATACCGACCTCTTTTAACCAAAACATCTGTTACACATGTCTTCCGCCTTGCTCGTCAATGCCCAATAGATCTCAACTGGTCCAAAATAGGAGAACACGGGCAACTGCGGAACATTGGGACGCATCGCTGATATGAATTCCTCCTCTTTGTGATGAACCAGGCGTTATGGTCCAAATTCCACCCCCCGTGCGATGATCTAGCAACCATTCCTATTTGACCAACGGATTGTCGTGAGAAGAGTGAAAATAACTCCTCCCGCCAGTTAAAATATTTGCAGTCATTGCATAATGATACAGAGCTCTCGCACCTCGTGATCTGCGGCTGACTTTAACAAAGCTAATCCCTTCCTCGCGATCGAAGTCTGTAGAAATACTCTACACCCTTGATGTAAAATGTACTTGGTTCCCGCGTCGTAGCATCTTCTCAATAATCTGTCTTCAAACCCGATGAAAAGGGTGTTTGAACATATCGACGGACGATACACCCCAACTCCATATGACAACGACACAAGGATTGCAAGTAAGCTGACTCTGTAAAGATCTACAAAGAATTGGCTGCGCTGCTCCACTACTAACACTTGAATCTCTTGAGGCTTAATATAGGGAATTCTGGCATTGTGGAACGGATTTTTTCAGTGCATCGAACGACTAAGTTATATTTCTTAAGAACTTATACCACCATAAATTGTCAAGACAAGCAGTCTCTTTTAAAAGGAAAGATAAACCCAACAGTTGCAATGAAAGAGTGTCTTATGATGAAGAGTGTATTTCGCAATACACCATCAACGATATTTAAATCTATCTCAAAATTATGTTATCACAACTATTAAAGGATATGAAAACCATAATGTATTAAGCACGCTCATCCTGGTGTTCATTAATTAAGTATCATGTACACCTTACATGTAATCATGTGCACTGAAGATTATGACGTACACCATTATGAGTACGCCATTCTGGTGTGCTTTTCTTTATAAGCACAAATTAGATTAATCACAGAAAAGTAGATTAAAAACAAACAAACCCATTTTGAACTGTTTTTCTCATAATGGGCATATCCATAATAGATTAAAACAAAGAAACCCATTTGAATTCATAAATGCAACACATAATATTTAGAAATCCTAATATTTACTCATCTCTCTTTTAAGATGTAACGAAAGTCATCATTATACCCACTCTCGGTAACGTAGCTTCATAATGTAGTTTGAAATTAAGGCTACCAGACATCTTTTTATACATATTTATACTAATTAATGTATGAACTTAAGGTATTCTCATCTCTTTCTTCTGGTACTAACACGCAGACACTTATGGATTTAATGCTAAAATAAATTTAAGTAAACTCGCCTACGACAAGAAAGTTTCCAACTTTATTCCGCATGGTCCAATCAGTCGGAGATTTAATTCTACCCAGGAGTCGCAACCATTAAATTCGCATGGTTTCAACCAAGGAGTAGTAATGGAACGCTGTTTCCAAAAAATAATTAAATATATAGTAATTGTCATTTAATATCATTCTACACACATTCTCTGCAAACACCCTTCTCAGCAAACTTCCTTTTCTGCATACTTTCTCATTTCCAAAAATGGTGTACGATATTAGCCAGGGTAAAATGTCGGTGAAAAAATACAGGCGATTCTTCTACAGTTTGCCTGAGGTCGCCAACCGCCCCGAGGAGGAGTTGATAGCGTTGGCCAAGGCCGGGCTGAAGGAAGAGATCCGCCAGGGTCTGAAAGGAGGAGTTTGCCACCCTCACGCCTGCTCGAGGAGGCAGGAGGTTGAGGAGGGTTTGAAGGAAACACCTCCTTCCAGCCTCGCAAACGCCGCCGCACAAGCCCCGATCACCGCAGTAGCAAACGGGGACGCAAGTCGGTGACAAAAGGTGACCCGGAGGATGAGGGTTACGGTTATGACGGCGAAGCAGCGACGGAGGAGGAGGGTTCAGAGCGTGACTACTGGAAGTGGATGGACATGGAGACGGACGTCGAAAAAGACGACGCCCGACAACGACACCGACTCCGACTGCAACCCAGGGACGGCTACCCAGTCTGCTCCGCAACGACACCGACCGACCACACCGACACCGCTCGACCGACACCAACTAGCAACCTGCCACTCTTTTAATAATTAATAAATATTTTGTATTTCAATGTATTTCTTTTTATTTTGAACTCTTTTAAATTTATAATATTTCTGTTTATTATTTAATAATCAGCGACTAGCAACCTCCCACCTCGACTCTACCGTGGTGCTGAATCGAAAAGGATGAATTGTGAAAAGGTTGGCCTCCTCATCTTCCATGGCATTTCCCATTTTAAATTGTGGTCGCTGATTATCTTCACCCTATATATTGGTTAGCTGTATGCAACAGCATACATATTTAGATTCAAGAGTTCTCTAGAAGGTTTGATTTCTTCACTTTAATCAAGTATCATGTACACCTTACAGCAATCATGTGCACCTGGAAGATTATGACGTACACCATATCAAATGTATCCAAAACAGCTAATATGTTATCACAAATATTAAGGGATATGAAACCATAATGTATTAAGTACGCCATCCTGGTGTAATGATTAATCAAGTATCATGTACACCTTACAAGTAATCATGTGCACCTGGAAGATTATGACGCACACCATATCAAATGTATCCAAAACAGCTAATATGTTATCACAAATATTAAAGGATATGAAAACCATAATGTATTAAGTACGCCATCCTGGTGTACGATTAATCAAGTATCATGTACACCTTACAAGTAATCATGTGCACCTGGAAGATTATGACGACACCATATCAAATGTATCCAAAACAGCTACGCTTGTGGTTACCAAAACAAAGATTTCGTATTCGAAAAGATGAACGACGTTGTTCCCAAAATGTACCCTACCGATCATGGCTTCGGTTTCTTGCAAGTACTCTTCTTGTGACCCTCCTCAAAACAATTGGAGCACTTGTTCGGTTTTTCTTTTACTCACTCGCTGTAAACGACAAAGTATATATTAATTGGAACATGTACTATGGGGCACTGATTTATTTGTTAAAGTCGGTTGCAGTCTTACCGAACCTCTCGGCCGATAGTTTGCTGATTCCTGGCCTTCCTTCGCTCTTTTGGTCATGGGTGGACAAAGATCAACCTTTAGTATTTCTGCTGGCACTTCAATATCCTTGATCCTGAACGGAAGTATGATACCTCAACAGCGGCTGCCCATGTTTCTTTGAGATGATGTTTACTAACATACATGTTGTACCCATATTACGAAGAAGCAGCAGCAATGGCGTCGGCAAGGCAATCCAAGCATCTGGAATTCGAGGCAAGTGCAGGTCCGTTTTCCAGATCAACGGTGAAACTGAAGTTGCCTTGTGCGAACTTCAATTTCCATGTGGAACATGTAAAACAAGAAGGCCCGTGACAACACTAGCTGTTCCACCAGAATTTCTTCAATTTTATCAGGAATATTCCCTTCATCTTACTGATATCGCATCTCCTGGTCTCAAACCATGTACACAACTTCCCGAATGAATTCAAACAATGCCATTATAGGACTATCACGAGCTGGCAAAAGAGCCTTGTTCAACGATTCAGCAGCTTAGAAGTCATCATGTTGAACCTGTCTCCTTTGAAATGTGAACGCCCATAACTTCTTATCGATTTTCTCCAAATAATCCCAACATTGTTAATCCGTAGTTTAATAAGCTCCATGATCTCATTAAACTCTGACACTTTGAACGACTCTCCGCTCTGCCAACCATAGCCTTCTGTTGTTTACCCTTATACTTCTCAGCCACATTACGCTGAAGGTGTACAAGACAAATTCCATGGTGTGCACGCGGGTACCATTTCTTTGGCTGCAAAATTGCTGCACATCTATCTGATATCATACTTAAATCACACCCATCTTCTACAATAGTAGATAGCCTCTCGAAAACCAGGACCAAGATTCTTTGTTCTCGCCACTACAGCGAAGCAATGGGGAATACGCGGCTGTTAGCATCTTGTCCGCTGGCAGTTAGCAAACAACCTTTGTACTTGCCAAACATGTGCGTCCCGTCCCGTCCACCACGATGACCTTACGCAGGTGCTTCCACCCATCAATGCATGCTTTCAGGGACATGAATGCATACTTGAACCTTGTTTTCCTTCTATATCGAAGTTCGGTTTTGATATCAGTTATCGCTCCAGGTTTGCAACCTTCAACATGGAAGTACTGTGGTAGCATCTTGTAAGATGTCTCCTTTGTTCCTTGCGCGGACGCAATCGCTTGTTCTTTTGCTCTCCAACCTTTCCAGTATGAGCATGTGTAGTTGAATTCCGTTCGCAATATTTCAGGGAGTTCCATAGCACGCGGTCCGTAGAGTCTCGATTTTGACCGCAATGAGCTGCAAGCACTTTTGCAGCACCATGTTTTCTGTACTTTCCTCAAGATCTGATACGCATGTATGTGTAAGAATGGACTTTCTAACAAGATAAGTTGGTGACTCACCGAGTTGCACCGCCAATACCCTCCACTTACATTCCGCATCGTAGCATTTCGCCGTGATTCGCGCTACAATGCCGCAGCTTAAAAGTACACACCTTCGCAATTGCATAGACGGCCAACGTCAACTTGCACTCCGCCTTGTCTTTAAACGTCCTACCAACGTATATGTTACTGTCCTCCTTGCTGAAGTCGATTTGCAGAGGCTGGCAGCTCGTTTCATCCCTTTCACGATACCCACCATCTACATCATTATATCCGTACATATCTGATAGAAATCCTTTCATGAATGCTTCGCCACCCTTAGTTTGTGTAGTTGCGGCGCCAGGAGGATCAGTAAACACATCGTCGTCGTCTTCAATCTCACGGTTGTGCCTGTTAAATTTCTTCGGAGGAGTATCCAGAACTACATCACCACTATCAACCGGTTCTACACCCTCAGTGTGTGTCCTCTTCGAGACAGGAGTATCATCATCTTCAGTCACCCTGGTGTCTCTGTTTTTCGTTTTAGTTGGCGTGACGTGAACAATACCATTGCCTTCATCGATATGGGTTGCTTGGGTGTACGAACTAAAACCACAGCGAGAGGATGATATATAATCGTTTTCTACATCGCTAGTGTCCGTTGAAAGTGTCTGCTTGGAAGTGCTTTTGTCTGATTTACGCCCACCAGAGCTACAACGTTTACCCCGCCCAGACCCTCTCTTTCCAGTCCCCACGCCTCTGCCACGAATACCACCAGAACTAATACCATTACCACCAAACTGTCCACCATGTTTCCTGTGCTTGGCCCCTCTTCAAAATCATCATCGCCGCCCTTATAACCACAACCGCCCCAATGTAATCATCCCACCGATTGTAGTAATCGTAATCATCTCCTTCGCCTTCGACATAACATCTTCCCGCTTGCTCCACCGTCCACCTCCATAGCTCCAGAGGTTCCTACTACCTCAGCTTCACTTTGTCCATTGCCTTCTCAAGACATGGCCTTCCGCCTCTTCTTCACTACACATTTGTTGAGGTAAATTACCTTCCTTATTCAATCCATTTTTGGCCTTCATTATTCCCTCCATTCACTACTCCAACTTCATTCCACACACGTTATCCTTCTCCTGTTCGCAGCTCTCTTTATTAGGTCGGAACTGCGATTCAGGATTAGCCCCACCAGATCTGCGATTCGGATTAGCCCCTCCATGCGATTCAGATTAGTCCCACGCATGCAGATTTGCTTTTGTAAAGTGCTTCAATTGCTTCAACTTCTTGCACCCAATCAACGCCATCTTGCTCGAGCTCCCAAAGCTGCATTCATTGGCGACATTATTGCTCTTTGGGACCTAAGAAATATCATTTCTCCGCAACACGCTCAATGTGACGAAGAGATTGACAGACTTGTCTCCACGGTGTAAAGCCTTGAAAATCCTTAAATCTGTGTCCGTTACTATCTCACCCGAGCAGCCCCTGTACCCACCATATCACTCTCCATCATTAAGCCAGATCGCATTTCCACAGAGACTTCCCGCCCCAATAGCCCATACTCAGCAAAGATACTACCTTTTAACCCTCAACACCTCTAATTCGGATAAATCGATTGCTCTACCCATTCTATCATTATCTATCTTGAAATCCCAAGCTCCGTGTCATACATTATCCACCTCCCAGCCATAACGACAATGCAAGAATTACAGCCACCTACAGTCCAAGAAAAGTTACCGTTAGGGTAATTGCAAACAGAGGAAACCCAAATTTATGATAAAGAATATGTACCCTCGCCGTCGACTAATTTCCTTCCCTTTCCCATCAACTGACCAGCCCGCACCGATAATTGTTTCCATCGTTTTCAGTTACGGTGGATGCACCTCCACCGCTCAGAGAACCAATATATCTTCGCTATTAGGGTTCTTTTTGTTGTCCACCAGTTCTAAGTTAATCTTACCATTAACTAATAAGACCCACAAATTAGTTTAATAATATTATCACAAATATCTGAAACTGGCGGAAAGTAGACTAAGCTCGTGTAATGTGTCACCGCTCAACCGTCACCAGAGAAAAGAAAAGCTTCAGCCGGCCGCCGCGACGGAGAAACCATGAAAGTCGAGTGGGTCGTTAAGTTTTGGTCATTTCCTATCGCTGCCATAGTTTCATGGGTCAAAACAAAGAAGTTGTTGGGTCAAAAGGCCAAAATGGCCATCGATTTTACTCTCTCACACAAAGGCCCATTTCCACAAATAAAACTTCCCGACCAATCCCTAATTAAAACTTAGACGACCCTAAACACTACCGGACTCATAAAACTGTATTAATATTTTAAAATAACATAAATATAAATTTACAAATTAAACCATAATTACCAATTATCGGAAAACCTACGAAATTACATTTTATTTGAATTTTCTAGTCATCGATTTTATAGTGCCACATATTAACAAAATATATAATAATCAAAACATATTTCTATTTAATTAAAATTTTCTAACTAAAAGTAATAAGTTATACATATCTAAAATCTAGATTTTAAATTATAATAGCAAGAATTACAATTGAAAAATTGTTTATTAAAACTAATAATTCAACCTAAATCATAGAATATAACAAATAAGCTTTTAACAATAATAACATATATGAAAATAAATAAAATAACCTAAAATCATAGATAACATGACACTTAATCAAAACTGAAATTATTTTAAAATCATTCAAATAAATAAAATTACCAATTAAAATTATTAAGGTTATGATAAATATATAAATAAAATATGAAGAATATGATAAACAAACAAAATTAAAATTATTTCAAATATAAAAAATAAGCAAATTAGCTAAAATTATGGAAAGTATGATAAATAAACAATAAATCATGACAAATCATCAAAATTAGCTAAAATCATGGATAAGATGACACGTAAGCCAAATCACTTCTTAAATAATAGTATATAAAATAAAATAATAAATAAATAGATAGATAGATAACACCACCTTAAATAAGTTTAGATAAGTCCGCTTATGCACGGTTCTTTATTTTATTTTTGTATGACATTTTTTTAGTTAATGGGCCGAAATTTTCACTTTTCAAGCCCCAGGTGGTTTCGCGGGAGGGCTACTCAAATCTCCACCGCTTTCAGAGTTCAGAATCACTCAGACGCCGAGACGGAGACAGGATGGCGAACAAACTCATCGGCGAAATGGACTTTCACAAGAAAAATCATCACGGCAAAGGTTTTCCATATCTATACCTTGATCATACTTTATGCCTTTTGCTTGTAATCGGGGAAAGATTGTTGCAATGGATGATGTATATTCTTAAGTTATCCAAATGGATCTTTAGAGGATGATGAGACTCCTCATACCTTCTGCCATTTCACTCCTTCCAAATTGTATGAATAGCAGCTTGAAATACGTACCTTAGTATAAATAACTTGACTGTGTTTTGATCGACCAACATATCAGTAATGCCACTCCAATTGTTGGAGTAGTTCACTCCATACAGCTTCTGGATACAAGCAGCTAAAGAACTAGTGATCCGTGTGGAGACAATAAGGTGATGGGACTTTGGGACAGGTTTGGTTTAACACTCTAGCTTAGGCTTGCATCCCTCTTTTAGTCTCCAAGAGCCAAAGGAGTATTGGGCCAGTGACATCTGAACCAGCTATATGACCCAGTATGTCACATTCCAATTGGACCATCACTTTTTTTGAACAAGGAAAAAGAAAAAAAAATCTTTAGGAGGTTCTCTCTCTAGTACGCAGTTTTGTATGGAACTGTGCTCTATCAGCTTCGTTTCCAGCAGCTTATGGAGGGTTATATGTTTGTGTGATATTCATAGACATCTTTTTTTTCTTGCACAAAATCCTCAGAGAATGTGCTCCGGAGGTGATAGAGATGAGATTGAAAAGCTTCCCTAAATTTTTTCATCTTAAAAATGGCACAAGAGGTAATGGTATTCTGTTTTACATGCTTTTTTGGTAAAGTCTTATCATATTCCAAATTGATTACTTAGTTATTCGCAGTGCAGATGGCAGGAAGAATCCATGTTTCGGGGCCAACATCTTTATCTCTGACTTTACTGAAAGGTTCGTAAAAGACTTTGCTCATTGTTTTTGTTAGTGTTGGCTTGTAGGAGATACAGTACTTGCATTAACTAGGCTCATGCTGTAACCATTCGGCTGGTTCTTGAAGCCAAGTCAGGCAAGGGTTCACAAACTCATGGTATGAGAAGTATCGCATTTGTAAGGGTTACATTAACTACCAAGAATGTTCATTCCTGTGATTTGGTTTCACGTTTTGCAAGTCAGATAATCATTAAGGTGGAAAATTGATGAGAGCATAACCAGAGTAAACCAGAGATAGATTTGGTAAAAGATGGAATAATGTGTTCTCCTATATTAATGGAAAGCCTCCCACTTGCATGTTCAAAATGAGAAAATTGCACTTAATTGTTTTATGTTTGAGAACCAATGTGTTCTTTTCTTGATCAACATTGATTTCTCTAAAACTGGGAACTATCACAAATTCTCATATGCCCCCCTCCTATAGCGTTCCCGTTCCATATAACACCAGCTAGAGTTTGATTGCTGAGCGACAAAGGAACTGAAGATAGAGGCCCAAGAATCAACAACATTCATGCTCGAGGTAGTATAACTGATCGAGTTTCATCACTTACTCATGATAACATTTTAGCATAACCAACTTGAACTGATTGACATTGTAGTGATTGTTGAGCTAATAAAGAGAATCTGATTAACCAAGTCATAACTCATAACCCTTCTGATGCATTTTGATGACCTTTTTGAGGCCGAGTGAATATATTACAATCAGAGGTTTAACACTTTTGATGAGGACACGGGGCTTAGCGACATGATTAATTTTCTAGGGGACTAGCGGACTGCTCGTAACGAACAGAGCAGTTAAAGAGGGTGAAGCAAAGGTGTCTGGTGTGCTTTCCAATGCAAAATCATTTTCGGCTAATGTTTGGGCTAAGCTAGTTCATTTCAATTTTCTTACGAAACAGCCACTAGATGCTATCTGTTTTTGTTGCAACATGTATCAGATGGATGATCATATGAAGAAAATGTCCATCGGTCCTGGTCTCTTGTCAGGTCAAAATTAGGTTTTTGTTAATTTATGTCAAGAACTAGCCTGATAGATTTTAAAAATTATGTGGTTTGTGAAAATTTATATACATTGACTAATAAAATTTGATCATAACTTCTTTAGATTGGTATAGATTTTCATCAATTTAGCTTACCAAAAGAGTTTTCATTAAAGAGACAATCTTGCTTTATAGATATATAAAGAGTAATAAAGAAATAATAAAATATTAATTTTAAAAATAATTTTAAATTATATTTTTAAATTTGAACTTTTATGAAAAATCGATTTTCAATTTTCTTTTAAAGTTTTCTTTCTGAAATTTGAAAATGATTTTTCAAACTATTTACAAAAATTTATTTTCAAAATTTTAATATTTATAAATATAATTATATATTCAAAATGATAAAACAAAATAAATATAATTATATATTCAAAATGGTAAAGGTATAGAAAATGTAATAAATTATAGTTTTGGACATATAATTTAGATTTAAGGTGCAATAGATATTTGTTAAGAATTATCACATGGATTTTGAAAATCACATGGATACATATGATATTTTGAAAGTTGAGTCTTACGAGTAAAAATGAATAGAATTCATCTCTTAATAATACTAGATTTAGTTAGAATTAGAAAATCAATAATAACAAGACTTTTTGAATAACAATGGATTTGAATGGAGTTTGAAAATTCTCAAACCAATAACATGGATTCTATTAAGATTTTAGAAATCCAAGAACCAATAACAATGGAATCTCAAAATTTTCAAAATTTATGACAATTCACTTACCAATAACCCCATCGTTTTAGCTGTAGGAAATATATTGTTGTAGCAATAAATTTCAAAGTTATATTACTCAAAACTAAATTAAAAAATCTACATATTAAATTATACATAAATTTTCTACAGTTACAGTAGAACCAATCATCCCATAGTTTTATGTATCCAAATTAAATTGCTTAAAAGTTGAAAATACAACAAGAGCAAAAAATGATTAGAAAAGAAGAAAATAAGAAAAGAAATGTTGAAAATAAAGCAAGTGTTGAAAATACAACAAGAGAGAAGATAAAGAAAGTGTTTAAGATTTTTTTACTTAGAAAGTGTTTAAGATAAAGAAAGTGTTGAAAATACAACAAGATTTTTATCTAGAAAAATTCTAAGGGATGTCTCCTTTCAATATAAGACGAGGTAAGAAAACCTTAAGTTTTTTCTATATGGATCAAAACATGATCAATTTTTTATTAAAGACTGGATTTGGGCATAGAATGTGACATATATAGAACATCAAAGATAAACCAATGTTAAAATAACAAGGAGTACATGAATCACCTGCACGCTACGCAAATCTAAAGTCTGAACATAAGCAAGATAAACACCATATCTTTCTTCGACACAATGTCACAAAGTTGTATGTTTGAATTTACTGCGTTTTGTACTCTCATGACACTTCTGATCCTTCATTTAACAATACAAGCTTGACTATTCAGTATATGAAAAGTCATATGACATAAATCATCGGGTGACTTGTAAGCTACGTAAGAGCATATTTAACCATACAACCTCTATAACTTATGCTAAACATGCAATGAACGTAGCCTCCATTAAGGATAAAATTGTGCATGATAATAAACTAACAAAGTCTAAACAAAATCTAAAAGGCTAAACTATAAAAATAGATAGAAAAACACAATAGTCAATAAAAGGAGCATGATCTACCAATATCCCCTATATGCTAAAGCACAAGTCACCTAACCTATCAAATTTTAACACATGTCACTTGTTATATAATTTTAAGAAAAAATAAAATCAGAAAATAAAAATAAAAAAGCAAAAAGCAAAAATCAAAAAGCAAAAAGCAAAAAACGATTTCATGTGTTAACTGATTCTATTTCTTTTTGATGTAAATTAACCTGATATTTCTCAACCATGATCTTTTCACGTTCTTTAAAATAATTACTTTTTTCCTACATGAAACTTGACTCAATGATGCTTTAAATTCAAATTCATCTCACCTTCATTTTTCTAAATTATTTACAGTGGCTCCACTGATTCTCTATTTCTGAAAGTGATGAAATTTTATTTTTCACATGATAGATCGATGACTTCTGAGTTCTACGATTACATCAACACTTTCGAGTTGACAGTTCTATATTTTGTTAAAAGTTGCACATCAATAGTCTTTCAGAATTTTTTTTTTTATTGAAGAAGAAAAAAGAAAAATGGAAATTTTCTATGGCAAAGCTTCGTGCAAAGGTTGACAAATGAAAGCTACATTCATGGTTAGTGAGACTCAAACATCCCGACTCTTTATGACTTAAATCATAATTTTTTCATTTTCTTATAAACATTTTTCTCCTCTTACCTACTTAATTTTTTTTTCTTTCTTTTGTTAATCTATGTATTGGTAAATCGACGTACTTTTATACAGTAAAAGGTAAATTACTAAATTAGGTCAATTATGTTTTCAAATGGATTACATTAGTTTTCAATTTGCTGGAACATGATTATTTGTTGTGGTGGTGGTAACTCAAGTAAGGAAAGAAAGAAGCTCACCATAAAGTACGTTTCAAGACAGTTCAATTTGAGAAGCACTAAAAGAAAAAGGAAAATGTGTAACAACAAGAAGATAAAAAAATCAAAATGTGAGCAAAAAAACATGAAGGTAAATAAGGACTCATGTCTACTTTATATCAAGACCTGACTTTAGGTTGGTCTTTCTTATTTTTATTTAGTGATACTATTGTGGATTAACAATCATTTTCTAGCTTTTTCATAAACAAAAAAATAAATAAATACAGCACAGAAAATGAGAAAAATATACATAAGAGAAAAAATACATCAATTATCTACAAAAGTAAAGTGAATATTTTAATTGTGCTTGTGCATATATATAATTTCCCTCACTTTTCATATTTTAATGATTTTCGATTAAACATCAATTTTAAAAAAAGTCTACAACTACTAAATCTCAAAATATTAGTAAAAAACTAAATCTCAAAATAAAATTTATTTTCATTATACATTAATATATATACAAATAGTGGTACCCAGCTAGCGTTAGCACGGGAGGTAATACTAGTCCAATTATATTACAACAAAAAAGCTAGGAAGTGATCCTTTCTCTAAAAGGTAAAAATGAAAAAAGAATCTGATTTTTTATTTGAATAGCATAAAATGAACAGTTTAATTTGAAGAACCTTTTATTAAATAATAGTAATATTTTTTTTTATAAACTTATAAAGTATTAATTGATCTTATGGATTTTTTCATATTATCAATAAGTTAAATAGGTCTATATACTTCCTTTTCCTTTAGAAAGAGATCAAAATTAGCTTGCATGAGTTTAATATTGATTGATATTTTAGATGATATGAATACTTTGCGATCTAGTAGAGGTATCATGTTTATAGAATACATTCACATATAAACGCATACATAAACTACTCATAGTTCATATAACCAAGCTATGCAGAATGAAAAGAAGAGAGGTTTGAAGATTGAAAGGTAGAGAGGCAATCCCTGGAAAACATGGTGGGATCGGACCGGCATCTATTGCTTGTGGTAAAATAATTAATCTGAAATGTTCTTCTTTATTAAGTAATCTTTATATAGTCAATATATGTATTTGGTGTGCTAAATGTAGTTGTGGAGAACTTAGTGTTCGTTGCTAATGGATTCAATTTCATTGAATACTTCATGAGCTCGATGCATTATTCACCAGCCACAGCAGCAAACATGGTCACTAACTTTATGGGAACAACGTTTTTGCTCACTCTTGTTGTTGGTTTCATTGCCGACTCTTTCCTCACTCACTTCACAACTTTCATCATCTTTTGTTGCTTGGAACTCATGATAAATTATATACAATTGTACCTAGCATTTACATAGTGTATTTTAACATTAAAAGGAATAGTCTAATTTTAACAGGTTTACTCATTTTTGTAGGGACTGATCTTGCTGACATTCCAATCATATAACCCCAAGCTCCAGCCTGAGAGTGATGAAACACCCTCAACTCTTCAAGCAACGATTCTTTTTACGGGACTTTATGCGATGGCTTTTGGTGCTGGCGGTATCAAAGCCTCGTTGCCCACCCATGGAGGCGATCAACTTGACAGGAGAAATCCAAGACTGATCTCAAGATTCTTTAATTGGTTTTACTTCTCTATATGTTGTGGATGCATCTTGGCAGTAACTATTGTGGTGTCAATCGAGGAGAGCAAAGGTTGGTTTTGGAGCTTTACAACCTCAGTCGGAATTCTAGCCCTTGCACTCTTTATTTTCATGGCAGGGTTACCGTTTATCGATTCAAGTCTCCTACTGGAAGTTCATTGAAAAGGATCACAAAAGTGATTGTCTCCGCTCACGAAACCGAAATAAGTCTGATTTGGAGGAGGAGATGATGCAGAGTCTTATCTCTACAGACGAGGGATTTCTCATACCAAGTTGAAGTAAGTGGTCTAACTCATATGATTATTATTTGTATAATTTTTTTTTTTTTGATATTTACTTGAAGCCATTTTGTTAGGTGCTTAGATAAAACAATGTTGAATAAAAACATATCAGCAACAGAAGTTGCGGAAACAAGAACATTTTTGGGTCTCCTACCAATCTTTTTTAGCACGATTGCTATGAACTGCTGTTTGGCACAACTATCGACCTTCTCGGTGCAACAAGGCATGATCATGAATAGAAAACTCTTTTGTTCCTTCGAGATCCCCGTGACTTCTCTGGCCGCTATTACTCTAATCCTCATGGTTTTATCTATACCTTTATATGACTATTTTGGCAAAAGGATCTCATCAGACATATCACCAAGCTTCAATTTAAAACGCATCGGACTTGGCCTAGCTCTTTCATCTCTTTCGATGGTGATTGCAGCGATTGTGGAAACGATGAGGAAATATGAAGCGGTTCACAACGACTTCAATATATCTGTTTTATGGCTGATGTGTCAGTATCTGATGCTAACTGTGGCTGATACGTTGGCATTTGGAGGGATGCTAGATTTTTATAGAGAAGCTCCATCGAACATGAAGAGTATGAGCACGGCATTGGGCTGGTGTTCGACCGCATTTGGTTTCTTCCTTAGCACAGCTCTTGTGGAGGTCACCAATACCATCACAGGTTGGCTTGGTGGAGATGATCTCAACGAGACAAGACTTGAACTGTTTTATGTGGTCCTTTTTGTTCTTAATACTCTTAATCTTCTTAGCTATATTTTCTGGACAAAGACATATTAAGCGAAATAACGAAATAACAAAGTATCAAATATGGATGAATTATCTCAAAAATATCCATGAGATATATAGTTCTAGTATTATCTAGTATGTTGTGTTATATTGATATGTCATCATCCAGCTTCAACATGAATATAATAAATATTGGTGACAAAGATGAATTTTGAAAATATTTATTCATAAAAAACTGTGTATGACAAAAAATGCTTGGAACAAAGAGTAATATATGTATACTGGGAATCAGTTGCATATTATGGATCACATTCTTTAAAACTTTTTATTTTTAGGGTTCGCATAATAAACCGTTATACAACGGAATTGGTTTGGTGCATAAATGTGCTGTAAAACGAAAGAAAAAAAAAATTGTGCAAGGAAATGAGAAACAGTCTATAATGATGCATAAAATCACATGATAAATTCTCTGATTCCGTAGCTACACTAACTTATGTCGACTTCACCCTCATACTTGCAGTTTTTTTTTTGTGAAACTTTTTTTAATTGATTTTCAACTCTAAACGGCAACCGGAACAGTAACCTCTGGGATGAAGAACAAACAGTAGCTAAACGAAAATAGACTAGAATTATAACTAAAAACACTACAGATTTGTTAAAAAAATGGTGGAAGGGAAAAAGTCGATGACATTGAGGAGGAAGACCGAACACCGGTGGACGTGAGCGTAAGAACAGAGCCACTGCGCCGGAAGAAGAGCCACCTTATATAAGAGAACCCAACGTCAAAAAACGAATACCCTAGCATCAATGCTCAAGGGAAACCTTGTGACACATCGGACAATGCTTGAAGGAAGAGAGCTCATGGGCTATGATGTAACGATCGGTTTCGGCATGATGATCTCCATCGTTCTGAAGCATTGCAAGTCTCTCGTACTCCGGATGGTGCGTGAAAGATAAGGTAACGGCATCGGCGGAGGTTTTCAAGGAACCGACTGCTCCATCTGTCTAGAGATCAATTTCATTTCTAGCAGAAATCAATTTCATATCTCTGGGTTATTTCTCGGGTCATTTTCTTATAGTTGTAGAAATCCATAAGAAGAGGCTGCTGTGGACGGAGATAAACGTTTTGCAGAGAAATTGATACACTGATTTTGAAGGTAGGAGTTGAAGCGGCTGGGTCTGGTCCAGTCTGGTCTGGTCTGGTTTGTCCACTTCATTTTATATGAGAGATATATGAGCACAAAATGAAAGTCTAAAATCGTAAAAGATAGGCTTTGAGAAATGGTGACATGTCACTCTTTTCTTCTTTACTTGTTCAGGTGGCAGCATTAGAGAAAAGATTATCTACTTTATATAGATAGATATATTAAAGTTTGGAGATTAAAAAACTTAAAGTTTGGAGATATAACTATTTATGATAGATTAAATTATTGAAAATAGACAAACAAATAACCACGTCGAAGGAAAATCATGATTGGGATTATGTTGCCTCTTCCTTCTTCCTTCAGACCTTGATCCTTGTAGTGACCCTGGTTCTACTTAGGCAAATTCAGATTGGATCTTGGACCGAATGGTTCAAAAACATTGTTGTTATCGTTATATCCGAACATGGGTCCATGATTAGAATTAATCATGTTGGGATTATAGTTGGACGCATTCCCATCGAACGTTCTTGTTTGGTCGAAAAGATCGACATTGCCACCACTACCAACGATGTTGTTGTAACTTCCACCATAATAATTTGGAGGATCACTTGCTTGCAAGTGTTGGGGCTGTTGACTTTCCAACTCCATTTTCAGATTTTCCAGAGCACTAATTAGACAAGTGTTTTGATTCAAGTCAAGTTGATTCGGAGGTTTTTCCCACCATTTTTCAGTTTCTTCTCTCTTATTTTTTATCCCATCAATCTCTTTCGTCCTCTTTTTCTCCATTTCAAGCGTTGTTAACTCCTGCAACGATTTTTATCATGTGTAACAGTAAAACCAAACTGAAATAGAAAATATAGTTTAATTTTGGTTTTACCTAAGTTCTTATAAACAGTAGTATACAGATATAGTTTGATTGTTCACTGATTAAACAAAAAAAACAAGAATCGATTGATTAATATATGGGCTTATTTGCCAAATAACCAAAAAATGGAAAATTAGATTTTTAAAGAGATAGTAGAGAGACATAGTTAGTGAATTAAAGTTGTTCAAAAAGTGAGATAGTGAATTAAAGTTTTCTTTTTGTATTTAGGGATAAATTTCCTTCAAAATATAATATATCGTAATAGAACTATACAATATAAACAATAATATATATAAGATATCATATTGATATAATTTTGATATTTTAATCTTTGATTTTATTAGTTTATTATTTTCATAAAATAATAATTATTTTGAATATTTTCTTCTGTTGACTAATTATTTTTGTTAGTTTTATTTATTTATTAATATTAAAGCATTAGTAATTTGCTAGAAAATAGTCATAAATTTTGATAATATTCTTTTAATTAATAATTATTCAATAAGCTAGAGAAAATAATACATTTATAATTTAGAAAGATGTATATTATTTTAATGTTTTAATAAATTTCATTTCTAAACATATAAAATGAATTCACAAAATTTCATGAAAAATAAACATAATTATGGTTTTCAATTAATAAACATATAAAGTAAAATGAAAATATCGAAACCAAACCAAATAATATATATGTATATGTATATATATTATTTTAATACAGTAAATAAAAAATTCAAACTAGAAAACTAATATGAAACAAGGAAAAAATTCAGAAGATCCCCAAAAGTAATCAATGCTTTTACATATGAATATAAAGTAAACCTAGTTTAACAATGAACTTTCAAATTACTTTGACCATGGAAATTTACAATTAGAACATATCTGTATTTTTAAACATGAGCGAGATTTTTACAAAACATACATCAGTTTTATTCTGGCAGTCTAGAAAACTATTTGCTCTTTTTTTGAAACTTAACTATTTGCCCATTTTAAATTTGGACAAAAATAATTAAAGAAAAACTAAAATTTGAATGACCGTATGTCTTGTCCATAGTGTGAGAATACATCTACTTTATATATACCGTTATAAACGATGCTTTGGAGTATAAATTTTTTAGATTACTTCATAATCTTATAGTAGCATACAAAGAAGAAACAAGAAATGATGTTTACCTGAGTGAGTAAGCTGTTGAGATTTTGGATTGTTGGGTTCAAACCGTCGTTGGTTATAAGAGGATTATGGTTGTGATTTTAAAATTATTGAATACAGATCTAACATCTGGATTGCCAAAAGAAAATACTTTTTGACCTGGTGAAAACACAACTACTCCCATTCCTACACCACATAAGGTGCAAAGTTCACTAGCTTTTTTAAAAAGACTTTGTCTTCTCTTTGAAAAAGTAACTTGAAGGTTGGCATCATTCTCCATTTTCACAATCGGTATTTTTTGACGACCTCTTTTGTTTCTTGTCATTCTCACAAATATTTTTAACAAATAATTAAAAGATGATATATGTTTGAAATGAAAGAGTATATTATTTATAGAGAGCTTTTACCTATGGGTATTTAATTTCAAAGTCATTTTAAGTAAATATATCTTTGACTTTATATTACCATTTTAAAGATTATTTATTTCCACTTCAAACTATTAATAGTTATCCTCATACTTCATCTGTAAGATATAATTATGATATTTTAAATGGAATATTATCTGTTACAATGCACCATGATCTGTCAAAGTATTCCCATTTATTTTCCAAGAAAATATAGAAGTAAACTTTTTTTACAATATTCCCCAAAAATATTGAAGAAAATTCTCTCAAAAATTTATCTTATCATGGAAATAAATTTTACTATAGTTGTTATCATTCTAATATGAAAATTGTAGTTTTTGTTCAATATGTAAAAATATAGTTAAAGCTTAAAACACTAGTAATTGCTTTTTAGACTAAGAGCATCTTTAATGGTTGGCTTCATTTTTATCTTCAAAAGTACACTTTCTTTAAAATGAAAAAAATGACGCAATATTCACTCCAACGGTTTGCTTCATTTCTTTCTTGTAAAAAGAATATTCCAAATATATTCTATCTCTACTTTATCATTAATTACTAATAACAACCTTATACTTTTTCATCTTTACTTAATTTACCTAACTGTTTTGTTTTAACAATAATCCAACAAAATTTTTATTTCATATAAATTAAACATTTTAATATAAGAAATTTATTATGTAATGTGAATAAACAAACACAAAACATCTTAATTTGTAAAAAAACAATATGTATAATTTTTCTATAAGTGATTAACAAAAGTGTTAAGAAGTAAGAAATAACTTTATTCATCTTTGATTCTTTTAAATGGAGTTAAAAATTTCTTAACGACAAATATTCATATGCTCTTCGATATAAACATATGATTATTTAAAATAATAGTCGAAATTTTGAAATTAATTGGATATTATTAACCTATATAATTTATTTAGGTAAAAGATAAGAGTAAATAAAATTGAAGACCAGTTTACAATTAGAAAAGTTCATCTTAAAAAAATGAAGATATGCACAGTAGATCTTCAAATTTGAAGCAACACTGTTCATGGCTTCATTTTGAAGCAATAATTGAAGTGGGGTTGGAGCAAAACCTACTTCAAAATGAAGCAAAAAGTGAAAAATGAAGTAGGGTTGGAGATGCTCTAATGCATGTTTTTTCATGAGTGTCAACTTTGGGTGTGTGGAGACAATATTTGTTTTCATTTAATTGTTTCACATGTTATATGTTGGAGATGTTTATCTGAGTAAGTAAGTTTTTTAACCTCAAGCACTATGCCGATCTTTTTTTCCTGCCAAACGTCTTTTAGTTTTTGAATAACATTTTCTTCTTGCCTTTAAGTGAAATATGAAATTATCTAACCTAGATTTTGACTATAATTACATATTAAAAAAAACTCATAACCCTAGAAGAAAGTAATGACCAACTATTTACTTTCGACATAGAAGTAAGCAAGTAGAACTAAGATTTACAGGTTAACACATGTACTCTTCTTCTATTAATCAATAAAACTATGTTTGATCTCTTTTACTGCTTTACTGCTTTATTTTATATTTTTATAGTATCACAACGAACCCAATTTCATTTTATTCGAGCAGTTTGGCGCTATAAAAATGGGATAACCATAACTATGACCAAAGTGAGCATTAAAAATCCTTGGGCAGGACAGTCGATAATCACATACAATCCCATCTCAAAACCTTATAGACATGTCACTGAAATGAACTCTGCCAAAGAAAAATTAATACCCATCATGGGTGACCCCAAAATCGTCTCAGAAATCAAAACCTTGAAAGAAACAATGGAAAGATACCAAGTAGTTAGAGTAAAGCATACATAAGTTAAAGCAATTCGAAGCTGAGAATATGGTTTCCGAAAATAAAACTCTGCCTTCAATAGTACAAGGAGGACACACTGCAGATTTTGGACTCTGTTTTCAACATGCAACCCTTGAATATTCCAACTGGAAGAGAGAACATGAATCAGTGAACTCTTATAGCAAACAGAGGGCCAACCAAGAATGTGTTAACCTGCCAGGAGACAACGATGACTCAGCTATGGACATTGAGATTCAAGAAACAGTTGTGGCTAAGAAATTGGCGGAAATAACCTATTTGGACGAAGTATTTTCCAAGTTTGAGGCAGTTCATGCAATAATTGAGAGGCTCTGTGGTGTACAACTATTTATAGCCATACAATTGTATACTGATAAGAGTTTATAAATCATTGTACCCTCTCATAAATGTTCAATTTATAAAAACTTATATACAACTTGATAAAAGTAGTAAGAGACAACACATTCAGATCACGCATGGTCAATATTGCAAGATATTGGAAGCCATCAAAACATAAGAGAGATATCTCAGCTTTGCTTAGCTAAGAACTTGTTTTTCCTTTTACACTCCCTACATCATGCTATTATAATCTACTTGATATTAATCTATTCTTATCATTAACTTGAGCTTGTACATATCAGTATATGGCTTATGCTTCATGTCTAAGCCGTTTTTTTAAATCTCCTGACATGACATTCAAGACTCTTACAAAGAAAAGATCCAAGCCAAATCGAATACAGAATGCACAGTACCAAGTATCTACTATATTAAAACAGTGTTTTTTTATCGACAGAAAAAAGGTCGTAGCTTAAGTTTTTAAATGGTCCTACTCAAATTACATTGATATATACATATATATATATATATAAATATATATCATAACAGTATAGTTAATTTCAACTTTGACGATATTAGTGGAATCTTAAAATGAATTTGTTTTCTTTATTGGGTATGAATCACTCATCTAATTTTGATGTGTACTGGGCTTCATGTGACAATTTAAAAACTGGCCCAAAACATTTATAATTCTTAAACTATTTCCTAAACTTATTAAATGTATACTAATTATAATATAATATACCAAGCGCGGATTAAAAATCTAGTTGTACTATAAAGAAGAACCACATGAGTTGCTTGTTACCTTCAATCCAAAAGGAACGTATATGTACATGAACATGTGCACGATCTGTCGTTTCATAGTGAGGAAATACATAAACAACCAGTAGTACAACTAATCATCACTAAGCTTCATACTGATCATGTATAGTAACTTAATGAAATAATCACAATTTAAGAATGTGAAACTGAGAAGTACCAGCCAACAAATACTTCCTTCAGATTCACCTTAAGGTGGGAAGCTAACATGTTCTGGTGGTAATCAATGTCCACAGAAACCTGCATACTGCTGCATTCATACAAAACCATAAAATTCAAAACGCATGATCTTAAGAACATGGCACCGTCTCATTCATAACACTTGTTCTATTGACAACAAATTCCCACAGAGGACAAAACTCATGTCTGCTCTTCAGCTAACAGACAAATCTAGAATAATAACATGGAGGAACATAAACCATATAACGAAGCAAGAGAAAACAAAGCAGGTGAAATGACGATTAAGAGCAATATCTGAAGAAAAGGTCTACCCCGATGAGAAGATTCCTCACAAACCAGTCGCAGACGTTAAACATACATAGAGGGTGAGTACTTCTCATGAGCACATTGGTAGTCGCGGAGACCTTTGATGATGTCTCCCAGTTCTCTGATCGGAGTTATTCTCGCTCGTAGGTGGTGTTCGCCGGAGTTCTTGTTGACATCGACGGAGAGATTGGGTTCAAAATTAATTTATTAAGGTTGAGGTTAGTAATGTCTTGGCCATTAATAAAGGTATTTTGATTAGTTTTTGTGGTGTATCATTATTAAGTGGTATATATAATTTGTTGTTTTAAGCAATTTCTTATTTGTATATTCAAAACTTTTTTATTATTAAAAGTATTTTCTATAAAATTATTTATATTTTAAAAGATTTATTCTATTTATACAATTTTATTTAAAATTATAAAATTTGAAATTACTCGAAATATCCTCGACGGAAAATTTCTAACAAATTTTTGATCGGACTAGTTCATCAAAAAAATTCCGATAAATTTCCGATGAACAATTCTCGATTGGACATATTCATCAACGAAATTTCCGAAGCAATCATCATGAATCCATCAGAGATTACTAACAATTTTTTTAAGGAAATAGACCGAATTTCATCGAGAATCTGTCGGGAATGGTCTTTTCCAACGGATTCCTGAAGATTATGTCCACCGAAAGTCTATTGTTTACTTGTAGTGATTTCAGAACATGATTAGTGTGGTTTCACTTTCAATCACTGATTTCAAAAGTCTTCTGGTGATGTAAGAGCATAAACTATCCCACTTTTTTTTTCATTTTTGACCTTGTAGACGTATAGATCAAAAGATCCTTTCTTATAGTTTCCTTGACAATGTGATTATGTGACTATGTACCAAACTACAAGACAAGTGAAAAACAGGTAGCCACTTATACATCTAATCACACCTGATCAGTAAGTTGCTTTTTATTCACTAAATATTCAATATTTATCAGTTCTTCGGAATAGTTTCAGAAACAGATGTTTGTATAGGAGAAGTTAACTCACAATTCTTAAATATGTTTCTTATTTGACCTACTGATACTATTTTTTTAAGTATCATTTAACTATCAACAGGTGTGGAAATTAGAAACCAGGCCCAAAGTTAAGCATTTCTTATGGAGATGTCTCAATAACGCTCTCCCGGTGGCTGAAAACATAGGCATATTGCGAAAGATAAATCTTGCAGCAGATGTGGGGGAGAGGCGGAGAGCGTTAATCATTTACTTTTTCTGTGCCCTTATGCTAGACTAATGTGGGCAATGGCGCAGGTTCATATCCCTTCAGCTGGTGAGTGGTCGTAATCTTTGTTTGCCAATATCTTTTGGTCTTAAATCAGAAAAAAGATTATCCAAAAGAGGAGGTGGATGCGGGTTTTGTGCCATGGATGTTGTGGAGATTGTGGAAGAATAGGAATGAAAGGGAAAGACTATAATGCGCCCACAACAGTCAAGAAGGTTTGGGAGGATGTGCTGGAATGGAAGAGTAGAACTGAGGTTCAAAAAGAGAAGGTTAAGGATCCCACTTGCAGCGCCTGAAATTAAATGGTCTCCACCGGATTCCATGACTTTGAAATGTAATACAGATGGCTCGTAGTCCAAGGAATCTAGAAAGGCTGGAGCTGGATGGTTATTGCGTGATCATAGAGGGCTGTTAGTGTGGACTGGGGTGAAGAAAATGGCAGTGTTAAGATCGGTGATAGAAGCAGAAGCAGAAGCAATCAGATGGGCCGTTCAAACTTTGGCAGGCTTTGGATATAGAAGAGTTCTTATTGAAACAGACTCTCTGCAGTTGACAAGAATGCTCAATGGCGAGGAGGAAGTCTGGCCAGTGCATGAACCCATCATACAGGATATATCTTCAACTCTGTCAGCAAATGGAGAATTTGAAGTGGTGTACTATCCTCGGAGTGGTAATAAATCAGCAGATAGAATAGCGAAAGAGACTTCTACGTTTACGTCCTTTGTCCCTAAGTTATTTTCTATGGTGCCTCTGTGGTTGAATTCATGTTTGGAGGTGGATAAGCCATTTGTAAGAACTTGATTTGGAATAATATTAAGTTGTTGTTGAGCAAAAAAAAAAGAAGAATCAAAACATATTTTTATGTACATGATGGATTTACACGAATGTTTACTAACATGATGTAAAGTTCAATTGGAATCATTTAATTAATACAACAACGGCAAGAAAGATTATAAATAACTTTTCAGCAATTACTATTATGGAAAATAAACAAAAAGGAAAAAAATTATGGTACATATCAAAAGAAATGTGACCACATCAAAATAAAGAGCGAAGTTACACATTAGACAAAGGAGATCTTTCTCACTGTCTAGTCCTAAAGAAACCAAGACACCCAAATACAGAAACCAAGAAACCCAAGTTTACAACTCATAATAACTCCCAACTCCGTCAAACATCTTGTAAAAAGAACTCTATGCAAAAAAAAGATACTAAAACTTTTCACTAATTTTATTGGTGAGACATATATACATAAGAAACAAGAGAGAGATGTAGTTATTCAACTAAATTTATCCAATGAGTATAACTTTACCTCCCCCCCCTTCCCCATGTAAACGTGTCTTCGTATTAGCCGTTGACACATCGACATGACAAATGAATGAAACACCTGCAGAATCTCTTTTGTAAATGTTGTCTTCTCTTTAAAGTTTGGTACTGTCTTGTTTCGAGTTGATGGGTGAGATTGGAAAGAGTTCAAGGGTTTTTAGTGGTATCTTTGGACTGTTCATCATCATGTTGCAACATGGAATGGGTGGTGGTGATGAAAGATATGATGGTCGTGGGACCATATCCATAATCATCATCCAATCTTGACTGTAGGATGACTTTTGACCCGTGGTTCGTTTTGGCATCAACATATCCCCAGGTCCACTTTTGTTTCGATAATATTCGTTCACCACTTTAATTTGTATTTCTACTCCAGTTCCTGTATGATCAAAATATTAATATATCCTCGTTTGTGCAAACACAAAGTTATCATTATACAACATAAAATTAACAACGAGGGCAAACAAAAGAACTTGTGATCAAACATATTAACACGTTAACATTCCTCCTTACTGAATTTCTGAGTAAGCGATTTAATTAGCCAAAATATATGATAGTCTAAAGCTTCGAGTCAGTTTAAATTTATCCGGTTATAAGAAAAATTATGTATATAAAATATATTAATGTGTTAATACCAGGGTTTATGCTCAGATTTTGTTGTTTATGTCGATATAAAGCCAATTTGATCATATATAAATATTGCATCCAATATTATTTTATAAGAAAAACGTTTAACCGAAAATAAAGTATACGACTGAGTATATTACATACCTGATGAGAAAGACAAATGGGAGAAAGCTGAGAGCAGCAAGCGAAAGACATATGATCATACGTACGATGATGATGATGATGATGGCAAGGATTTTGATAATCAATGATGTTATTAAGTGGATGGGGTTTGATTTTTTGGAGTCGGAGCTGGAGATGATGTTGTTGTTGGTGAAGTTTCTTAGCGAGTTTCTTCCTCAGCTTCTGTTTATCTCTCGCCTTATGGTTCTGAAACCAGTAAAAGACGTTTTTGCCTTCGATACGTCCATAGAAAGCTAAGTGGACTGTGATCTGCTGTATCTGCACAGCATTAGGAGTCCGTATACCGCTTTGGTACATCTCTTCCAAGATCATCAGTTGTTCCGGCGTCGGGCACCACCTCGTTGAACACGGACTCATTCTCGTTAAACAGTATATTGATGTTTCATATATTATGTAATTGTTATGATATCTCCAAATATTGATGCTTTGTGTTTGTATGAGGTTATTTATACCCGAAATGAGACAATACAGTTCGAGAGAAAATGTAAATTTTATTTAATTTTAAGTGTATTGGAAAGGGACGGATGAGAGACAACGGTTAGACAAAAAAATAAACATAAGGAAAGAACATTGTACTGTATAATGTTTTAATGTTATAAGATCATCTTTATCCTAGAGACCCATTAAGAGTCTCTTATTTAATTTTTAATAGTATTTAAGGAAGAAAATTGGTTAAGAGACCCACTTAAGAACTTTCAATATTTATAGCCTCCATTATAAGTCTCTTATTTTAGGGTTCTTAAATAAAAAAAAATTATTAATGTTAATATGTTAAAATAATTCCTAATTTAGAAAACATACATCTTAACACAAAATCAGAATACCACTATTAATGTGGTATTAACAATGGAGATCCTATCACGAGATAAACTTGCATCAGTTTTTCTCACTTAAGAAACCTTTTCCTTACAATCAAAGACAAAACATTCTCGTCACAAAAAACTACCCTAAACTATATTTATAAGAATGTTGACATTAAGTTAGCAACAATTACCAATTATATGGAGTCCCGTTCCAGAAGTTAAACTCCTTGTGATGCTGCCTACGACTTATACAAACAAGCTTCTTCAAAATCCCTGCAGCCCTGAAGTTAATCAAGGATTCAAAAAAAAAGTGAGTGAGTCTTGAGTGAATACCAAAATAGTATATATAGGTCATAGTAACTTAACACTCATACTGAGTCAAGCATCAGTCAAGCTTGAAAGGGTTAGACGCGAGCTTCTACATTTCGAGGTTCTGATTGTTCGCTGGCATCTCCGGTGATGTGATTCCCAGAAAACGGTCAGACGGCGGCGGGGAAGGGTCAGAAGACGGCGGCGGTTGTGGTTGATAAACCATCCAGGGCTTCGTATTAGCGTAGGAGATATATGTAAATAATAGCTACGAGATACGTTCTCACCATATTAGGAAATAGCAACTCTGTATATATATTGTCGTATGTCAATCAATAATAACCAAGCAATTCCATAAGATTTCATGGTATCAGAGCATCACAAAATCCTTTGACCTAAATCTTTGTATCACGCCGCCGTCGCTTCGTAAGAGCCACCGCCGCGTCGTTTGAATCTTTACCTCTACCGAAGCTTCACGATGTCAGGACCAGTTGGAGCAGTCACAGTAGCTGCACCAAATCCTCTCTATCGACTTCATCCTTCTGAAAATCTCGGAGCTTTGATTTCCTCTGTCATATTGAAGGAAGACAACTACCCGGAATGGGCTATTGAACTAAGGAATTCTCTGCAGGCAAAGCAGAAGCTCGGCTTCATTGACGGTACTCTCACCAAACCCGCTGCCGAACCCGATCTCAGTATGTGGCTTGCTGCTAACTCTATGATCATTGGATGGATTCGACCACCATTGATCCAAAGATACGCTCCACAGTTTCGTATGAATCCGAAGCCTCAAAACTTTGAGAAAATCTACGAGTTCGTTTTTCAGTTGGGAATGGAGTTTGCAAGCAAGTCTTGAAGGATGAGATTGCTTCCTGCAAACAAGATGGCCGGCCAGTGCTTGAGTACTATGGCAGGCTGACAAAATTGTGGGAAGAACTGCAAAACTACAATACGTGTAAGGTGTGTACTTGCGAAGCTGCAGCAGACGCCATGTAGGAACGTGAGGACGATCGACTGCACAAGTTTCTGTTTGGGCTTGATCTTCCTCGTTTCAGCAGTGTCCGATCGACTATCACTGGTGAAGATCTGCTTCCTCCACTCAACCAAGTATATTCTCGGGTGATTAGAGAGGAACAAAACCAGAACATTGCCCAGATCAGAGACACTGCAAAAACAGAGGGGATCGGCTTCTCCGTTAAAACTGATGGGCCGTTGCAGGTTGCTGCTGCTTCCACCCAACGTTATCGTGATCGATCAGCTCTCTCCTGTACCCACTGCCGTCGTCAGGGTCACGAGGTGACATAATGTTTCCAGCTTCATGGGTATCCTGAATGGTTTTACGAACAGAATCGTGTAACTCGCCCCACAACCACCGATGTCAAACCAGTTCAACGAGGTGGTTGTCCAGCACGTGGAACAGCTCGTGGACGCGGACGAGCTAACAATGCTCGTGCAGGATCTTCCTCCGGTAGTGGAAGTGACCAGATCGCGCAGCTGATCAGTCTTCTTCAAGCTCAACGTCCAAATACCTCGTCTGAAAAGTTATCGAGTAAAACTAAGCTTACTGATGTGATTATTGACACAGGTGCCTCTCATCACATGACAGGAGATATCTCCTTGCTTATGAATGTTGTAGACATCGTGGCTTCACCTGTGAAATTTCCTAACGGGAATGCATCAAGAGCCACCAAACGTGGTGTCTTGTCTCTACGTCCGATTATACACTTGATGATGTGTTGTTTGTCCCTGATTTCGACTGCACTTTGATTTCTGTGGCAAAGTTGTTAAAACAAACAGGCTGCATTGCGATATTTACAGATTCTTTGTGTCTGTTGCAGGACCGTTTTACGAGGACTTTGATTGGAGCGGTTGAGGAGCGTGAGGGAGTGTACTATTTTACTGGAGTTTCGGCTGCTCGTGTTCACAAAGCATCTAAGGATGTTGGGTCTTCTGGAGTCTTGTGGCATCGTAGATTAGGACACCCCTCTGCTAGTGTTTTATTTTCTTTACCAGAATGTGATCGAACCTCTAGTGCTTTCGAGGAGATCAAGAGTTGTGATATTTGTTTTTGTGCTAAACAAACACGAGAAACTTTTAAAGATAGCATCAATAAAGCCTCAGATTGTTTTTCACTCGTTCATGCTGATGTTTGGGGGCCCTATCGTACTCCTTCAACATGTGGAGCAGTGTACTTTCTTACTCTTGTCGATGATTACTCGAGAACAGTTTGGACTCACCTTATGACTACTAAAACCGAAGTTGCAAATCTGATCCGAAATTTCTGTGCTATGTCTGAACGACAATTTGGCAAACCAGTTAAGGCATTTAGAAGTGACAACGGCACTGAGTTTATGTGCCTCACGTCATTCTTTCAAGAACACGGCATCCTACATCAGACTTCGTGCGTTGACACTCCTCAACAGAATGGTCGCGTTGAGGAAAAACATCGACATATTCTAAATGTTGCCCGAGCTTGTCTATTTCAAAGCCATCTCCCTGTTCGCTTCTGGGGAGAAAGTATCCTAGCTGCCACACACTTGATAAACAGGACGCCTTCATCAATCTTAAAAGGCAAGACTCCTTATGAACTGCTGTTTGACACTCGCCCATCGTATGATATGATTCATACTTTTGGCTGCCTGTGTTACGCTCATCTACGCTCGCGTGATAAAGATAAGTTCGGCACTCGCAGCAGGAAATGTGTGTTTGTGGGCTATCCATATGGTAAAAAGGGGTGGCGACTCTATGATATCGAAACCGAAAAATTCTTCACTAGCAGGGATGTGCAGTTTCAAGAGGATGTGTTTCCATTCAAGAACTTCACTAAGACTGTCTCTCCACCTCCATCACAAATAGTTGAGGCCATAGACACGGACTGGATTCCACCAGCAACTACACCAATCTCTTTAGTCGAAGTTTCTCCTGATACACATCCCACTGATACTTTGCCGATGGAACCATCTATCTCAGAAGATGAAACACCTGCTTCACCGATTATGCCTTAAACTGCAGAGTCTTCTACTCCTAATGCCGTATCACCTCCACCAGAATTGTTGGGTCGGGGTCATCGTTCCAAGAAACCGTCAGTTCTTTTGAAAGACTATGTCACTCATCATGTACACTCCCCTCTCACTGATGCTTTCTCATCTGGTCTCTCTGATTCAATCTCCTCGACTATGGTCTCTGGTAAAATTCTCAACCCTATAAAACAATGCTTATCTGACTCTGGTTTTTCAGCAAATCATATTGCGTTCATGGCTGCGGCTCTCGATAGTACGGAACCGAAATATTTCAGAGATGCAGCTCGCATAACAGAGTGGTGCGTGGCAATGCAGAAAGAGATTGAGGCATTGGAGGCTAATAACACTTGGGATATCACTGATTTACCTCCTGGCAAGAAGGCTATTAATTGCAAATGGGTGTATAAATTAAAGTTCAACGCTGACGGGACTCTTGAGCGTTACAAAGCTCGCTTGGTGATTTGTGGGAACAGACAAAAAGAGGGAACAGATTATACTGAAACATTCGCTCCTGTTGCTAAGATCACCACAGTTCGGCATCTTCTTAGTGTGTCTGCTGCAAAAGAATGGGAGGTTCACCAAATTGACGTTCATAATGTCTTTCTACACGGTGATTTGGAAGAGGAAGTATATATGACACTTCCACCGGGTTTCAAAACGTTGGATCCTACTAAAGTATGTCGTTTGAGGAAATCATTATATGGACTCAATTGAGGAAATCATTATATGGACTCAAACAAGCTCCTCGTTTCTGGTTTCCATAAGATTTCACTTCGCGTTGAGTCCCAAGGATGACGATCGTCAGGAGAGAAACAAAGTGATTTTGTTCTTCGAGAAAGTAATTTTTCCCCGCATAAGAGACGTATCTTAATTAGAAGACACAAGAAATGTCTCTTATGATAATTGCCTTTTTTCATTTTTTTTTTAAATTTCTAATTAAACTAAAAACCCCCCATAAGATCCCCGAATAAAGATGGTCTAATGCATTTTACATTGATACTGCCCCATTCCATATGCTCTAAATAAAACGCATACCTACAAATTTGAATATAGTATATGTATACATGGATATTTCTTTTTCGATAACTATAGTTTTCACTTTCAGTTTTTTTTAGGTAGTTTTCACCTTCGTATACAGTCATATGTTAATGATGTAGGAAGTAATAATACTTATTAATACGACGGCCACATTTACCTTATATAATCGAGTGTCCCATAACTGTGAACTATCTTTACAATTGTTTCAAAAAAATTAAACATTGTTTTCTGATGAGGACGCCTACATAAAATTTAAGGAAAAATCTCATAAAAACCTTTTAAAAGTAGATTTCACTAACACTTTAAACCTTTAAATTTTTTTGACTAGTATTTTAAATAGTAAATTTGACATTTGTATCTCAAAACTACTATGGTCTAACTCCGGTCTCTTAGCTGGGGTTCTTAGCTTCGGCTAAGAGACGGTTCTTAACTTTTCTTAGATTTTAACTAAGAGAAACTAAGAACCGTCTCTTAAATAAGAGATATAAGAGCCATCTCTTCGCCGAAAAGTGTAAAAAAAAATGTCAAATCATGAGTTAAGAACTCCGGCTAAGAGACTAGGGTTAATCATGCTCTAAAATGATAGTCACAAATTTTGAAGGTTTAAAGTGTTAGTAAATACTATTTTAAAGATTTTATGAGAATATAAGTTAGAAAAAAAAACTTTAAGAATCAGTATCTTTTAAACATACATCTTAGTTGAATATCTTGGCAAGAGAGAGAGAGAGAGAGAGAGAGAGAGAGAGAGAGAGAGAGAGAGAGAGAGAGAGAGAGAGAGAGAGAGAGAGAGAGAGAGAGAGAGAGAGAGAGAGATAGAGAGAGAGAGAGAGAGAGAGAGAGAGAGAGAGAGAGAGAGAGAGAGAGAGAGAGAGAGAGAGAGAGAGAGAGAGAGAGAGAGAGAGAGAGAGAGAGAGAGAGAGAGAGAGAGAGGTTCTGTGGATCATTCAACAGGGTTTTAAATATAAACTGTTTACTAGTTTTAGCAAAATTGTTTTGTTTCAAAATGTAAATTGTTTTTAACATTTCAATGTAGTTTTTGCATTTATTGTATATTGTGTAATCAATGAAAATATGTTAAGTTTTTTATAATAGGTTGAATTCATGTATTAAATGTTACTTTTTTAAAATTAATAGATTTTTTAATATTAGTGTTTTTATCTAAAACTACTTACAAATTAAAATAGAGGGAGTATTGCACAATTCTCTCATTTATACAATTCACGATTCACGAACGAAGACATTGACCGTTGTGTCTCTGTACGAACATGAAAACACAAATATTAATCAGTTTTCTTTACTTTTCTGTATAAAGACTAAAAAGAAAGAAATGATAGTTCACCGTTTACAAAATAATAATAGACCTTTCACCACACAAAAAAAGAAAATAGACGATAAAGATCCACAGAATGTGATATCAAGACCTGGAATGAATAATTATGTGTATATGTGTGACATATATATGCATGTATGTAGAGAGATGATGGAAGGAGAAACTTAAATGATTATGTCATAATTACTTTATTATGATTCATTCCCTTCACTCAACAGAATGACGTTGACACATTATATTAAATGACAGAGAGTAAATTTTCTCCAATCTTTACATAGATAAGTAGGTAAATCTGTACAACCATGTGAAACATACAAGTTACACGTAGTCAGTAGCTATACATGTTCTAATTTTTTTTTTGTAAAAACAAATTTGTTCTAATTTGTTCTCATCGTAATCAAAACGAAAACAAATTAATTATTGTTAATCACAGTTTTATATTGTGTAACGTTGACATATGCTAATTTAGAATCTCCAGAAACTGAGCATTTTGACTTTATGATGTCTGCATGCAAAACATTGCATGCATTAGCATTCGCACCTATTAGTTTCATAGGCTCTAAAGCCTTGTGTACCTTCTCTCTCTCTCTCTCACTCAACATTCTTGATTCTGGATACACATATTTTTTGCTTAATACACATTTTTCTTGGGGGGCAAAGGATATTTACGGACCCATTTAGAAATACCGATACTAAAAATTCTCGTTTTTAGTTATGTGTTACTAGTGTTCAAAAAGGAAAAATAGTTATGTGTTACCAATAAAAAATTCAACTGAAAACCTCTACAGCTTACGGAACTTTGATGTTTCTGTAATTCAGTTCATATAATTAAATTCCGATTTACTGGGCAGTTGGGCTAACGTAAACGTACAGTACTTTTTGAACTTTCATAATATTTAGATATCTTAATTCCAAAAAGCTAGTATTTCATAACGAATTGACTATCGCAACTGTAATTTTTTTAATTACAACACAACTGTCATGAACTCATGATCGAAAAGCACCAAAATTTAATATACTAAACAAGTTTTCAAAAGATATTCAGAAGAAGAAAAAATCACGAGGCTTATCCTTGCAGTTAATGTTGGTTTTGATCCTTGTAGTTATTGTTTAGTCTACCACGTGATACCAGCATAACTGGTTATATGAATAATTAGTACAACTGAAACAATATTTGATGTGATATACTGATATACATGTACACTATACTTTTCGATTATTTTAGCTTTTCTTTTTCTTTTTTATTTTGATTTTTTTTCCTTTTTTAGCTTTTCATTCTTTGTAAAATATTGAGAAAACAAAAATAAAATAAAAAATATTGAGAAAACAAACTAAGAGACAAGACTATACATGCATGCAGACAAATTGCAATCTGCCTCTGTATTTTCTTCCAACACAGTCTCTTTTCAATATTTATTTTCAGAAATAAAAACTAGAATTTGTATCCACACATAAATGCGTAGTGTTCTGTCAGCATTCTTATTAAATCGAAAACTGTTGGTAAAATACGAAACAGCTCTTTTGCTGTTTGACATTTCCTCTCTTTTGTCCCCACTTATCTCTTCCTCCAAACTAAAATTCTATGAGAAAACTTCATTGCACAATACAAGTCTTAACTTTACTCACGTACACATATATCTACTAATCTGCAAGCTTATTAAGATACGTAAACCTACAACAGCGACATACCAATAGATGATGTAATTGCAAAGATGGACCATATGAAACTGTAATCTCAAAAAGAATGTTCAAAGTCATGTTTTCAAGCTACAAGATTTGCTACCTGAATGGAAACTATTAATTGAAACTAGATTATGCAAATTTTCACGTTTCTATATAATTATTATTACTTTTATTTTTATCAGTAAAATATCCCGGACCTTTAATACGTAACCTTCCTTCCTGGACTTCAAATAGTCTTTAGTACTGTTTTTAATCCCAATATGCATTGTTGTTCTAGATTTGTTAGTTCTATTTTATCTGAACATTGAGTTTCTATGCAAGTTTTATACCTATTTTATATGTTTTAATTATCAGTATTCTGTAATACTTTTGCTAACGGTTAGAATGCTTGTAATTAAATGTATAATATTTTCTTACGTGAAAAGTAAACATATATATGATTTTTAATTTTTATGTTTTTAGTAAAGTGTATTATATAGCCATCTGGCCTCTTTAGAATTATATAATGCAATGTTGATAGACAAAAAAAATTCAAAATGATATTTCTAATCATTAAATAGTCTATATAACTATTCAAAATCATTATATATATTGTTGATCTGTTCATACTAATATATATATATATTCATATATATATATATATATATATATTTATTTATTTTTTTGATAAACCCTATCGGCTGATCCAGATTTTAAGAGGAACAGAGTGGACTAGCTCGAAAGCGTACCACACTGTCTGATTCGAATTTGGAATACCTTATGAATAATGTCAAGGGGTAGACCGATCATCTGTTACGGTCCACCATGTAAACCACTTAGACCAAAGCCCAAGCCCGGTGGGCATAATCAGATACAATAATTTTATAAATATATCAAAATACATAATCTGTAAACTTACATAATCGGTAAACTTGAATAGTTTGTTTTCTTGATCATGATAATATGCTTTAATATATCAACAATAATGAGATAAAAAGAGGAAGAAAAGGTTTTATTTTTCAAATGAAATATCTTACGACACTCTTGAAAACGTTCATGTTTATTTATAAATGATTTAACTTTTTATCGACAATAAAATAATCAAGAATAAAGAAAATAATCAAATTGGTAGTTCAGAATTTACATAAAAGCTATATGAAAATTTCATAGGAGCACTTGTGTTATATATGGAATAATTAGTGTTATAAAAAATTTGTTGAAAAACTCTTTACATCCCCAAGACGAATCCTCTAGAGGATTTGAGAATTCAGACCATTCAATTGGTTCAAAAACCATCTTCGTCATTTTTAATAATCTGTATAACAGTTACTTACGTTTTTCGAAATGTGATCATACATTCTATAGCCAAATTTAGGGCTTCAGGCTCGACATGTAAAGGTGAGAAACTTATGGTTTGATCAGGTTTTCTGGAATCGAGCAAGGATCCGTTTAGGAAGCTCCAGGTCTGTTAGGTTTTTTGGAGATGTGGAGACTTGCTTGAGTAAATTGTCATCCCAGTTCCAGGCCGATCAGTTGCTTTGCCTCCTAGGCGGTTTCCTTCTTCTTTCAGGTACGAAGACCACGCTTGGATTGTCTCTCTCAACCCGTTTCAGATTGTTTCATGATGAGGATAGCGCATAGGTGTTTGGTTCCGAGAGTTCAGGTATTGAAGAAGAAAAAGAAAATGGAAATTTTCTATGGCAAAGCTTCGTGCAAAGGTTGACAAATGAAAGCTACATTCCTGGTTAGTGAGACTCAAACATCCCGACTCTTTATGACTTAAATCATATTTTTCATTTTCTTATAAACATTTTTCTCCTCTTACCTACTTAAAATTTTTTTCTTTCTTTTGTTAATCTATGTATTGGTAAATCGATGTACTTTTATACAGTAAAAGGTAAATTACTAAATTAGGTCAATTATGTTTTCAAATGGATTACATTAGTTTTCAATTTGCTGGAACATGATTATTTGTTGTGGTGGTGGTAACTCAAGTAAGGAAAGTAAGAAGCTCACCATAAAGTACGTTTCAAGACAGTTCAATTTGAGAAGCACTACAAGAAAAAGGAAAATGTGTAACAACAAGAAGATAAAAAATCAAAATGTGAGCAAAAAAATATGAAGGTAAACAAAGACTCATGTCTACTTTATATCGAGAAAATTGGCTACTTGGGTCGTTTTCAAGTTATATATTTGCACTTTGGGTCTGCGAATGTTTTATTTGCAAAGATGGGTCGGTGTTTTTTGCGACCCATACAAACTCGTCCGGCAAATACAAAAAGCTCCCTTCTCCCCTTGACTATTAACGAGTATGCCACTCCTTGTCTCCCGTGCGAGCTTTTGTGGACTGTCCCGCTTCCCGAGACACGCGTCTCATTAACTTCATTTTCTTACCTGCAGTTGGCGGTAAGCGACTGTGTGGCAATAATCAGCTTTACAGTCAAAAGAATCTTTACTTTCTTCTCCGGTTCTCATTGCCCCGAAGACCTAAATCGGCGAATCCTTTTTGATTTCGGATTGATATTTTCTCATCGCCACATCGTGCGTCCTAGCATTTATCTTAGAGAGATGGTGGGTAAGTCAGCTCGAAGGGATCTCGGAGTGAGATTGCAGCCGGAAGTCGGAGCCGATCGACGGAAGCCTTGCCTCCTGCGGACGCGCAACGTTTTCCAGGTCTGTCTATGGTTCTTTCTTTCTCTGAACTTCATAGTCGACATCGAGGCGTGGGAGAATGGCTTGATTTGTCATGCCTCTAAGATCTATTGCTGTTGTCGGAACTTTTGTTTATATTCTGCTTGCCTTATAGATGGTTCATTTCTGTTTTGTAGCTTCTCCTTCGATGGTAGTCAATCTGGATCAGATGACCAGCGGAGGAGGTCCATATCGGTTCATCTTCTTCGGCATTTCCTACCAGACTTTTCGCCGGTGCATATCCGCAAACTGCGTTTGAACATATATTCAAAAGCAAACGTAATCGGTGAGGTTGCGGGAAGTCTGAAAGATTACCCTGCCATCCTCCAGAAGTTGCTTGCTTCCCGTTTGGTAAACTGTTTCAGCTTCCGTCGTTCGCTGCCACAACTCTGCCAAGCTAATGGTAGCCTCCTCTGCCGACAGCTTGTGACTACGCGTTTACACAAACTGTGGTTCACCTTCGCAACCACTCTATTCGCTTCTCGCTGGACGAATACCGCGACGTAACGGGCTTGAACTGCGGAGCTTTCGATGTTGAGGATTCCGAAGCTGGTGAAACTACAGACAGCACGATGTGGAATCGCCTTTTTGATACCGCACGCGGTTCGATAACAGTACCCGACGTACTGGAGATGTTGAGAAACCGACATCTTGCTGATTGGAAACGCCTTCCTTTGGCGCTGATCGCCTTGGTTGATGGTCTTCTCTGCTGCAATAACAAAAGTCTTAAACTGACTCCGAGGTACGTTGCAATGCTGTCAGATGTTGAGAGGTTTTTGGCGTATCCATGGGGTAGAGAGTCTTTCATGGTGACAATTCCTCGTTTTCTACCCCCTCCTGTCTCGGAAGAAGTCCCGAATCCTATTGAGACGATGCGACAGCGGCTGTCTCAGAAGACGACAGCTGCCTATGGTTTTCCCCTGGCTCTGCAGTTGTTCGCTTTTGAGTGTGTTCCTCTGCTCTTGGAAAAGATACACGCCGGTTTGTCCACCGCAACTTTCTTGGATGACCCGGCGGCTTGCGCAAACCCGTTGACCATTCTTACTGTGCAGGACGTCGTGGCCGTGGAGAATGATCCGCGTGTAAGTTAGCTAACACGATTTTCATACCGTGAACGCGGTCTCCCAATTTATGCTACCTTTTTGGTTTTTTTTGTTGCTGCAGCTTACCATCTCCTTCGCCATCACGCCGGAGGAGGAACGCCTGCTTTTGTTGGACGAGGTTGAAGACACCCAAGTTACTTCTCTGCTTCAGAAACTGTTGAGTGGAGAAACGTTTGGAGTTGAAGACTTTCCCGGCGGAGACACCTCCTTCTGCCCTAAGGTGGACAGCGCACACGGTGCCGATCAGTGTGGGGAAGAGAACCCTGTACCCAATCCGTACACCGGCGTAATTTGCGACCGCGTAAACCAGTGGATGTTAAAATTCAAGATATATCATCGGATGAAGACAGTGAGCCAGCGGTTTTTCCTTGCTCAAATGGGTGTACGTATGAGAAGATGCAAGAGAAGATGCAAGCATTCTTAGCGGCGCAGTACGAGAAGATTTCAACCCAGATTAAGGAGATGGAGAGAAACATACGTAGGGATTTGGGTTTGCCCGAGAGAATCATCAGTAATAGCCGGAAGAGGAAAGCAGGCGACGATAATCATGTACAGACTTCCTCCCCTGAGAGTAGTGGCCTTAAACCACGGCCTAACCAGAGTGGGAAGAGGAGAAAACGGTTGCGAGTGCTTCAGTTGTAAAACTCATCCGTATTCGCTGCGAGCAGGCAGCGGAGACAGGACAGCTGCAGTTGAGAGACCGGGGTTGAAAAAGTATCCGCCAAAGGTCGCTGCAGCAACTTTGGACCGTCTACCCGTCAGGTTATCTCATAATCACTGGTTCATTGTGTTTAATTGGTGTACGCTTTAATCGTTAGTGTGCGGATGACTCCCAGTACCTTGCACACCGACGAAGAACCCACGGACCATGCGCTGACGCCACCCACCGCGAAATTTGATAGATCAGGTAATGTGTTCGATAGTTGTGTTTTTACCTCAATGTAGCACGGTTTTAATCCACGCTGGGGAGGATGATCAGCAGCCGAGAGACCATCTACTGCCCTCATCCTGTACAGGATCCTTTATGTGTTCAGCCCATCGTATGTGTTACCACCAGAGGTCAGTGTGATTTAAGATTGAGCTGGTGTATTTCCTATCTGACGTATTTAATATTGAGGCTGCTGTGTTGTTCTTGTGACAAATTGCAGGTACCGTCTATCTTCCGTTATGGCGCGAGGGCGGCTCCCGATGGCATGGGAGAAAACAAACCCGCACCGTTATAGGTCTGTCGGAAGTGTGCGTTCATGCCATCCCCACGGGACCTAAATTCGACTCCAAAGCCAAGGTTACATCGACCGAAGTGAACACTTCTGTAACACCGTGATTAACCGCATTTTTGCAGGAAGGTGATCGTCTTGGACACAACAAATCTGTCACTGCTCAGACGCACCACCTGATTTGAGTGTAGAGGCACAGGTAGTTTAAATTTTTCCCTATTCGCTGTACACCCAAGTTTCGCATCCAACTTACTGCTCTCATGCAGCACCGGCAAACGAGGAGTCTGTCGAGAACGGACGATTGAACCTTTAGAAGATCCTACACATAAGGTATTCGTAATGTCTTAGTTGGTGTACACCTGGAATCCAAAATTAATCGTCTTCGTTTGCAGGAAACGATTGTTCCCGATGCCAGCACCGAGAAGTGGCGCGCTCAGGTATTGTCGGTGGTTCTAGTTATGGTGGATTCTTAGTTGGTGTACATCTGGAATCCAAAATTAATCGTCTTCGCTTGCAGGAACGATTGTTCCGATGCCAGCACCGGAGAAGAGGCGTTCAGGTATTGTCGGTGGTTGTAGTTATGGTGGATTCTTGGTGTGCATTCTTTAACATTAAAATGCTGTTCGCGTCCAGGAAGCGGTTACGCCGACTGATGTGGACTATAGTCAGCAGGAGGAAAACAGGCATGAACGTGATCTCGATCCTCTAGGGCCGGGACGGAAGAAAACATAGCATCCCCTGTCGGAGAGAACATTCAGAAAAGCGGTTCTCCTATTGTTGATGTGACTAGCGATACAGCGCCGGTTGATGCCGACGGCGATATGACGTTGCGAGAGGATCAGCTGTCTGAGGAAGAGGACTCAAGTTCGGTGCTGGTAAACGCAGCGCAAGAGATCCAGGAAGCTGACGGAGTGTAAGCCGATCCTAGGTTGAAAAAGTTGTTTGATAGCGCGAAAAAGGTTGAGTATAAGCCGATGGAGGAGACGGACTCTGCTGTGTTTGAGGAGTTCAGAACAGTTTTGTCTGAAAACACCGATTCGTAAGTGTCCTATCTCGCCTTTAGGTTATATATATACACCCGTGCATAAGTTCTTTTCGTGGGGTTGAATTTGCAGGACTTTCCAGATCAATATCGGTCACTCTGTCGACAATCGGTTCTTTCTTGACATGGTTGAGCCTCAGAAATGGTTGACCGACGAGGTAATAATCTCCCTGCTTTTTGTTGACGTGCTTACAATAATGTGAAATAGCTGCACACCATCGTTTATGTTTATCCAATTTTACGTATAGCGTTGCAAGTAATTGTTTTTCATATCTTCGTTGCAGCACATGCATGTCCTAATGAATATGTTGTGGAGGCGTCGGGGGAAACATCTTCACAAGGACGGGATTGTCATTTTCGATCAGTACTTTACTAAAACCATTCTGTCATACTGGTCTGAGTTTGAAGCTGCCAATGATAAGCTGAAGTTCGAATGGGGCCAAACATACCAAAGTATGTGACAGGAAGAGGAGATGGCAATCAATGAAGTTGGAACTTGGTCGCGATGTCTATACCGTCTATGCACCGATGAATTGGGGTGGAGACCATTGGGTTGGGCTACGCATTGATCTGAAGGACTCTCAAGTGATGATATATGATTCCTTCGTGCCTCACAACAGCGGAGGAGGTCGATGAATACTTGCGTCCACTGATCCAGTCGCCGTATATATTAGAGAAGTATGCTGGCTTTTGTTCATATCGGTGAAAGATGGGATGCGATGTTACTCATGGATACGCTGAGGGTATTTATCACAACCAAAGGGTGGCGACTGTGGTCCATGTGCTGCTAAGTTCATTGAGATGCATGCTGCTGGTCTTGGGACGGAGGAGATGAGTCGGATCACGACAACGATGTCGACAATTTCAGAGAGCAGTATGCAATGGACTGCTATGAAGAATTCGTTGGGAAAGTTAAGGTTGTGAATGAATAAACTAAAAATTATGTTAGTTATGTCTTTTTTTCTCGTTGAACGTCGGCTAAACGTAATGGTACTCTTATAATTATGTGTGCTGTTTTTATGTGCTTGATCTAATTTGTGCTTATAAAAATAGCGTACACCTAGAAACAATCACTGTACACCATTTCAAACCATAGGCTTTGGTGGATAACATGACTGTTACATTGTAACAGATATAATGGAACGTAAGTGTCTTTTGGCAATTTGTCGTACACCTTAGATAAGGATGCACACCAAATAAACATTTTGTAGATAAGATTTGGCAGTACATTAGACTGATAAAGATACACACCAAAACAACAATTTGTGGTACACCTGGTAATAAAGATGCACACCACATAAACATTTTGTAGATAAGATTTGGCAGTACATTAGTCTGATAAAACAAGAGTTATGATTACTGAGCGGAGAACTACGACCGTACAACAGGCTTTTCCCTAACTGAACACAGGAGACATGGAGAATTATTACATTTTAGAGTTTCTTAATTATGTCCTTCAGGTCTGCAATCTCTTCAGCGTTTTTCTTCGAAGCTCTGTCCATCTGTCGAACTGATAACCAAGTTGTGCAATGTCATCAGCGTTTTCCTTCAAAACCTTCTCGATTTCATCGATTTGGTAACCGAGGTGTGCAATGTTAGCGTCGTTGGTGATCGAATCTTTTGATCATATCCACCTGAAACTCAAGTGGACCAAAGCTACGAATCTTGGCCGTTGGCAGCAACTTTATCCTTTAAACGCGGGTTTCATCTTCAATTGCCTCGTTCCATTCCTTCTTTCTGTGCAAGCCATCATCCTGGAAATAGCATGTCTGCATAAGTATGTAATGAAAGGGAACAATTAGAAGTTGGATTTTACAACGTACCTTGAAATCCTTGCATACAAAGTATTTCTTCCCAATGTCTGCCCCGTCTTTAGAGATCTCTACCGTTATCTGGCTTCGCATGGACAACTATCCGAATTCCATGATCAGAGTGGGCGACTGCGAGTACCATGTTCATATCGACGACCCATCAGAGTCGCTGTAGTTATCATCATCAGACATTCTAGACATTTTGTTCTAAAGAGTTAGAGAGAACGAGAGATGGAATTGGAAACAAATATGGTGAAATATAAAAGGGGACCTTGCTCTATTTATCAAAAGTTGTGATATGTCTCATCAATCAATTAATGCTCATTTTCAGATTTTGAAAATTTTATAATGGAGAAAACAATCAGATTCAAAATTGAATTTAAAGTGCCATACGAGGAGAATTGATGTATCTGGAGTATTTTGAAACTGACAAACCCGACCGGGTATTTGGATGCTATCATTTCCTTTTTCGATCTAATTTATATTAGGGTTTTATCGCTTTCAAAGGGAGATAGAGAAAGAGAGAGAGAGACTGTGATTTTGGGAGAGATTATATGGGAGAAAGAGAGATGGATTTCCGTGGATCGAGGCATAAGGGAAAGGGTAAGGCAAAGAAAGCATTGTGCTTTGTGACTGTGGGTTGCCGGCTAAGAAGGCTCAATCTTGGACAGACGAAAATCCGTTTAAGTAGGTTCTATGGGTGTGAACGATACAAGGTATTTCCTAAAATGTGGTTGCCTCATATATATTAGTTTTTGGGAACAATCTCATTTTGTTAATTGTTAGACTCTGGATTGTCGCTTTTCAATGGATCGATGAGGGAAGCCCTTATGGATGGCAAAGAGAGCTTTGCTTGAAGCTAGGAACAACATTCGCAAAAGAGGAGACTATTATGGAATTGAAGAAGAACATCGCGAAGTTTCAAAGCGATTGGGCTGAAAATGCAGAATTCAAGAAGACATCATCAATGGCTTTCTAAAGCTGTAAAGAAATGTCTCTTTCGTCATGGTCTATTATTAAGTTTGTGTGTGTACGTGTGTTACCCTATTGTATTTTCCCTACGTATGTGTGCGGTGTGTTACCCTATTGTATAAATCCGGCATATATAAATTTCATCATAAGGAACAGGGTGTACAGTATACAAAGGTGTACATTAATGTACATAGATAAAAGTGTACACCCTTACAACATATATAGAGACAAGAAGTTTCGACGCTTGTTCAGTATGAGGTGTACACCTAACAACATAATTTGTTTTACATTAACGCACACCCCATATAGTGATGCTTTTACAGCGTACACCTATGTCTTTTAGATGCACACCTCTGGCCACTGAGAGGAAATTTTATAGGGAACCCTGGGATGCGTATCCAACTTCTTATTTTAAAGAATTTGAGAAATGTTGACGCATAACCAAAAAAGCCTGCAGTTGGGCAAGAACCTCCGTAAATGTCTTCACGTCGGTAATCATGGCCACATAAGCACCTTGGAGTCTTAATTATTAAATCATCCGGGAACTTGAAAGTATCCTCATATTTGTTGATGTTGAGGTCGAACACGCCAAAACGTTCCAAATGCCACTGTATGGATTCTCCTACTTCTACAATCATCTCGGATTGTAGGTCGTAGTGATAGGATGCGAACTGGCGGAAAATCATGGCGGCTTCCTTCTCTTTCCCAAGACAAACATTGAAAATGCCAACAGCCAAGGTGGACATGTCATGGTTTGGGATATTTGGTTCCAAGATTTTAATACTCGCATGAAGTCCTTCGCTTGTCGGTGCCTTTAGGAGACCTTCGTGGTAGATTGCGCGTGTGTTACCAGCATCGACACATTTTAGATGCAAAGCCCGAAACTTACCACCTTCGCGTATTTGACAAGTCACGTACAAGACCATTTCGCTAACATCGCACGTCTTTAAGACAGAACGTTCGTGTGCGAGTGCGTAACCGCGTTTTCCAGCCCGCAACCAACCGGCTAGGTTGTATACTGACTCCTCTGCGCAGAGCTCAATGATTTTGGACACAATTTCGTCGGGAAGAGTTGGGAGAACTTGAGTTGCCATACTTTTAGATTATTTGATCACTGTTTATCTTCTACCGTGAATATGTATTTCAGATATATCATGTATTTTCCAACTTAAATAGAGACGTATTTAGTGAAACCGCGTGAGTTAAATACCGAAGTTATTATCCCACCAAGAAACCTAATAATGTCAGAGTACGCATTAGTGCGTCATACTTTGTGAGTTAAATACCGAAGTGATTGTATTAAAAATATATTGTTATTTTACATATATATGAGTCTAATATTATAGAACAAAACAACGACGAAGAAGATTCATATATTCCGAAATGTATAAGTGTATGCATTGTAAAACATTAAGGAAAACAACCCTTATTCCCATAGATAAAAGTGCATAAAACCGGTGGACGGCGTGAAGTCGCGTATAAAAAGACTCATCTCTTTAATCCAGAAGCATGACTTACACATGTCTTCAGCCTTGGTGGCCTCAATGTCCCAATGACACCAACGCCTGTGATTTAAAGGAGAACATGGGCAACTGTAGAACAACGGAATGAATTTTGATATGAACCCTTCCCTCTTTTTAACGAAAGCAGGCCAGTGTTCCCAAGGCCAATAAGGTTGTGTTCGTACCAGCGTTCCGATTTCCGCAAGAGATGATCTTGTGAATCGAGACAGGTATTCCTCATCGTCATAGTATAGCTTCCTTGTCATTGCATAGGTATACAACGCTCGCTCGTATCCTGCATCAGCCGCGCTCTTAATAAGCGCAAGTCCCTCTTCGTGACGCTCGTGCCTGAAAAAATACTCAACACCCTTAATGTATAGAGTACTTGGATTTCCCTCCCTAAAGCATCTTCGCAACAAACTACTTCGGACCCTGAAGTACGAAGGATGCTTAAACAAATCAAAAGAAGCATAGCCCATATCCTCATCTGCCAATGCTCGCATCGCCTTGCAGGACACACGGAGTCTATAAAAGTCTTGAAAAGAGTTGTGTGCCACACGCTGAACTACCAAAGCCTGGACCTCTCTGGGGAGCATTAATATCGGGAATTCTGGCATTTTTGTGGGCGAAATCTTAACAAGACAATTGTGGGTTGGTTTATATTTATAGGGGGTAACAGTTGCGACGATTGGGTAGAAGTTGCATTCCGAAAAGTCCGTACACCTTCCTCAAAAAGTGTGAAACACAACATGCATATGGGCCTAATTTAATTGATTGTAACATATTAGGCCCAAAGTCCAGTAAAATAATGCTTGTGTGGCGACTTCTCGAACCATTTCTCATTAATTGTGTTGAATGACCGACGTGATGGTTGAGTGCTCGAGTTCTACTTTCTCCTCTAGAAAGTTGTACTGTATTTCCTCTAACCATCTTCCTTATCTTCGTTCGATTAAAATAAAAATAAAACCGTCCCAAGTCCTAACCTTTCAAGTCCTAAAGTCAAAAAAAAAAAACCCTAAAGATGGCCTTTTAGTCATCTCGTCCAATCGTCGCGGAATCGTGAATACCGTAGCCCAAGTCCTAACCTTTCAAGTTCCTCATCGGAGGATGGGGATGATGAGCCTCAGTTTATGACATTTGAATCTCGCCTTGCGACAACTCGGGGTTCTTCGTCCGCCCACCAGTGGCAAACCCATGGTCTATGCGGCATGTAACTGAAGAGAGCTTTCGTAAGTATCAACAATTATGCATACGAGGGTTTTTAGTTCAGGGAATGTTAGCGTTAGATGATCCTGCTTTTGCTGAAGCGCGCACAATAATCGATAATCGTGGATGGATGTACACTGTATTGCATGTTCGGCCTTTCTGCCCACGAGTAGTTAGGGAATGTATCTCGAACTTAAATAATGCGAAGGCGGCGTTTATATAAGGGGACGCCGTTCGATTTCGACCCGTCGTCATCAATCAACTCTTTATGACTCCTTTAGCGGTACAGTCGCGCAGCTGGGTGGATGTCGATCTATCGCAAGCCATTTCGTTCTTAACCGCTGGTCCTCTCGGTGGAAACATTCTCACTAACGCACCTATTACCGCAGTATCTCTGCCTCTACAAAATCTGTGAGCTTAACTGGCTTCCTGGTTTTCATGTTGATGCAATGATCAAGAATAGGCTGCGTTTTCGCTTGTAAAAACATGCCCATAGACTTGGTGTGTTGGTTTACGACCAGGTCATCGAAATGTGTCGTACACCTGAAGCCGACAAGAAAATAGTTCTCCCCAACTTTATCTATCAAACACTCATTCTACAGGGAGATTCTGGCTCTTCCAGTTGATGAACCTCTTATTGGTGAACCACATAGGATGTATGGCGTTGAGGCAGATCTTTCAATTCGCAGGGGGAGAAGAGGCCGTATCAATTCGGAAAGCGGTTAACTATATTAGTCTATGCAACTCTATGTCTTATATTCGATTTTAGGTACTATATGTAATATTTAACCTCAAGTATTAGGAAACTCTGTCTTTGTATTCGGTATTACGACTGTATTTTGAAACTCTGTCTTTTGTATTGAAAGCGGTTAACTATATTAGTCTATGCAACTCTATGTCTTATATCGATTTTAGGTACTATATGTAATATTTAACCTCAAGTATTAGGAAACTCTGTTTTTGTATTCGTGTACTATAAAATGTATTACAAGTGTGATGTAGTACTGTATTAGGAACCTATGTCTTTTGTATTAGGTATTAAGCACTGTAATTAGGAAACCAGTTTTATTAAGAAATTATCGGATTACACAATGGTGTACTAACAAAATGTATTACAATAAAATTTATCAGTATCTGTAACAAGTGGACCATATATTTTGGTTGTACACCGCAACGAAGTGATGCAGAAAATAACTATTACGCTTATATATCGGAGTATTAGGAATACTTTCCGTTGTACACCTCACAAACATCCAACTACCACGCATCGAAGGATGGAAACCCGGTGGTCGGCCTGAAGTCTCGTAGAAAATACCGACCTCTTTTAACCAAAAACATCTGTTACACATGTCTTCCGCCTTGCTCTGCTCAATGCCCAATAGATCCCAATCCTGGTCCAAAATAGGAGAACACGGGCAACTGCGGAACATTGGGACGACCGCTGATATGAATTCCTCCCTCTTTGTGATGAACCAGGCGTTATGGTCCAAATTCCACCCCCCGTGCGATGATCTAGCAACCATTCCTATTTGACCAACGGATTGTCGTGAGAAGAGTGAAAATAACTCCTCCCGGCCAGTTAAAATATTTGCAGTCATTGCATACGTATACAGAGCTCTCTCGTACCCTGCATCTGCGGCTGACTTTAACAAAGCTAATCCCTCTTTCCTGATCGAAGTCTGTAGAAATACTCTACACCCTTGATGTAAAATGTACTTGGGTTCCCAGCCGTAGCATCTTCTCAACAATCTGTCTTCAAAACCCGGATGAAAAGGGTGTTTGAACATATCGACGGACGCATACACCCCAACTCCATATGACAACGCACACAAGGATTTGCAAGTAGCGGACTCTGTAAAGATCTACAAAAGAATTGGCTGCGGCGCTCCACTACTGACACTTGAATCTCTTGTGGAGGCTTAATATAGGGAATTCTAGCATTGTGGGACGGATTTTCGTGACTGAACGAAAAGAGTGTATTTCGCAATGAACAAGCAGTCTCTTTTAAAAGGAAAGATAAACCCAACAGTTGCAATGAAAGAGTGTCTTGTAACGTAAGTCATCATTATACCCACTGTAACGTAAGCTTATGCGTACACCATAAAGATTACGCTCATTCTTGGTGTACGCTTTCTTTATAAGCACAAATTAGATTAAGCACAGAAAAGTAGATTAAAAACAAACAAACCCATTTTGAATTGTTTTTCTCATAATGGGCCTATCCATAATAGATTAAAAAACAAAGAAACCCATTTGAATTCATAAATGCAACACATAATATTTAGAAATCCCTAATATTTACTCATCTCTTTAAGGTGTACAAAGTCATCATTATACCCTCTGTAACGTAAGCTTCATAATGTAGTTTGAAATTAAGGCTACCTTCGACACGGAGAAGACATCTTTTATACATATTTATACTAATTAATGTATGAACTTAAGGTATTCTCATCTCTTTCTTCGTTGGTGTACGAACACGTACACTACGGATTTAATGCGAAAATAAATTTAAGTAAACTCTGCCTACGACAAGAAAGTTTCCAACTTTATTCCGCATGGTCCAATCAGTCGGAGATTTAATTCTACCGAGGAGTCGCAACCATTAAATTCGCATGGTTTCAACCAAGGAGTAGTAATGGAACGCTGTTTCCAAAAAATAATTAAATATATAGTACGTTGTCATTTAATATCATTCGACACACATTCTCTGCAAACACCTTTCTCAGCAAACTTCCTTTTCTGCATACTTTCTCATTTCCAAAAATGGTGTACGATATTAGCCAGGGTAAAATGTCGGTGAAAAATACAGCGATTCTTCTACAGTTTGCCTGAGGTCGCCAACCGCCCCGAGGAGGAGTTGATAGCGTTGGCCAAGGCCGGGCTGAAGGAAGAGATCCGCCAGGGTCTGGAAAGGAGGAGTTTGCCACCCTCGCCTGTTCGAGGAGGCGGAGGAGGTTGAGGAGGGTTTGAAGGAAACACCTCCTTCCAGCCCGCAAACGCCGCCACAAGCCCGATCACCGCAGTAGCAAACGGGACGCAAGTCGGTGAAAAAGGTGACCGGAGGATGAGGGTTACGGTTATGGCGCAGCGACGGAGGAGGAGGGTTCAGAGCGTGACTACTGGAAGTGGATGGACATGGAGACGGACGTCGAAAAGACGACGCTCCGACAACGACACCGACTGACTGCAACCCAGTCTGCGCAACGAGCGACTCCGACTCCGACACCGACCGACTCCGACTCGACATCGACTAGCAACCTCCCACTCCTTTAATAATTAATAAATATTTTGTATTTCAATGTATTTCTTTTTATTTTGAACTCTTTTAAATTTAAAATATTTCTGTTTATTATTTAAAATATTTTATATTTCTGTTTAACTACAACCAGCCACAATACCTGATCTCCGATCACTTCTTCACTTTAATCAAGTGAAGGTTTGATTTCTTCACTTTAATCAAGTATCATGTACACCTTACAGGCAATCATGGGCACCTGGAAGATTGTGACGTACACCATATCAAATGTATCCAAAAACAGCTAATATGTTATCACAAATATTAAGGGATATGAAAACCATAATGTATTAAGTACGCTCATCCTGGTGTACGCATTAATCAAGTATCATGTACACCTTACAAGTAATCATGTGCACCTGGAAGATTATGACGTACACCATATCAAATGTATCCAAAAACAGCTAATATGTTATCACAAATATTAAAGGATATGAAAACCATAATGTATTAAGTACGCTCATCCTGGTGTACGCATTAATCAAGTATCATGTACACCTTACAAATAATCATGTGCACCTGGAAGATTATGACGTACACCATATCAAAAGTATCCAGAAACAGCTACGTTGTGGTTACCAAAAAACAAAGATTTCGGTATTCGAAAAGATGAACGACGTTGCTCCCAAAAAATGTACCCTACCGATCATGGCTTCGGTTTCTTGCAAGTACTCTTCTTGTGACCCTCCTCAAAACAATTGGAGCACTTGTTTGGTTTTTTCTTTTTACTCGCCCCCTGCTGTAAACGACAAAGTATATATTAATTGGAACATGTACTATGGGGCACTGATTTATTTGTTAAAGTCGAAGTTGCAGTCTTACCGGAACCTCTCCGGCCGATAGTTTGCGTTTGATTCCTGGCCTTCCCTTCGTTCTTTTGGTCATGGGTGGACAAAGATCAACCTTTAGTATTTCTGCTGGCACTTCAATATCCTTTGGATCCTGAACCGAAGTATGATACCCTCAACAGCGGCTGCCCATGTTTCTTTGAGATGATGTTTACTAACATACATGTTTTACTCCATATTACGATAAGAAGCAGCAGCAATGGCGTGTCGGCAAGGCAATCCAAGCATCTGGAATTCGAGGCAAGTGCAGGTCCGTTTTCCAGATCAACGGTGAAACTGAAGCCAGTTGCCTTGTGCGAACTTCAATTTCCATGTGGAACATGGCAAAACAAGAAGGCCGGTGACAGCACTAGCTGTTCCACCAGAATTTCTTCAATTTTATCAGGAATATTCCCCTTCATCTTACTGATATCGCATCTCCTGGTCTCAAACCATGTACACAACTTCCGCCGAATGAATTCAAACAATGCCATTATAGGACTATCACGAGCTGGCAAAAGAGCCTTGTTCAACGATTCAGCAGCGTTAGAAGTCATCATGTTGAACCTGTCTCCTTTGAAATGTGAACGCGTCCATAACTTCTTATCGATTTTCTAAATAATCCCAACATTGCCAATCCGTAAGTTTAATAAGCTCCATGATCTCATTAAACTCTGACACTTTGAACGACTCTCCGGCTCTGCCAACCATAGCCTTCTGTTGTTTACCCTTATACTTCTCAGCCACATTACGTTGAAGGTGTACAAGACAAATTACATGGTGTGCACGCGGGTACCATTTCTCTTTGGCTGCAAAAATTGCTGCACATCTATCTGATATCATACTTAAATCACACCCATCTTCTACAATAGTAGATAGCCTCTCGAAAAACCAGGACCAAGATTCTTTGTTCTCGCTTTCCACTACAGCGAAAGCAATGGGAATACGCGCTGTTAGCATCTTGTCCGCTGGCAGTTAGCAAACAACCTTTGTACTTGCCAAACATGTGCGTCCGCCCACCACGATGACCTTTAGGTGCTTCCACCCATCAATGCATGCTTTCAGGGACATGAATGCATACTTGAACCTTGTTTTTCCTTCTATATCGAGTTCGGTTTTGATATCAGTTATCGTTCAGGGTTTGCAACCTTCAGAACATGGAAGTACTGTGGTAGCATCTTGTAAGATGTCTCCTCTGTTCCTTTGCGACGCAATCGCTAGTTCCTTTGCTCTCCAACCTTTCCAGTATGAGCATGTGTAGTTGAATTCCGTTCGCAATATTTCAGGGAGTTCCATAGCACGGTCCAGAGTAGAGTCTCGATTTTGACCGCAGAGCTGCAAGCACTTTGCTACCATGTTTTCTGTACTTTCCTCAAGATCTGATACGCATGTATTGTAAGAATGGACTTTCTAACAAGATAAGTTGGTGACTCACCGAGTTGCACCGCCAATACCCTCCACTTACATTCCGCGATCGTAGCATTTCGTGATTCGCGTTTACAATGCCGCAGCTTAAAAGTACTCACCTTCGCAATTGCATAGACGGCCAACGTCAACTTGCACTCCGCCTTGTCTTTAAACGTCCTACCAACGATATGTTACTGTCCTCCTTGCTGAAGTCGATTTGCAGAGGCTGCCAGCTCGTTTCATCCCTTTCACGATACCCACCATCTACATCATTATATCCGCATATCTGATACAGAAATCCCTTTCATGAATGCTTCGCCACCCTTAGTTTGTGTAGTTGCGGGAGGATCAGTAAACACATCGTCGTCGTCTTCAATCTCACGGTTGTGCTGTTAAATTTCTTCGAGGAGTATCCAGAACTACATCACCACTATCAACCGGTTCTATACCCTCGTGTGTGTCCTCTTCGAGACAGAGTATCATCATCTTCAGTCACCCTGGTGTCTCTTTTCGTTTTAGTTGGCGTGGACGTGAACAATACCATCGCCTTCATCGATATGGGTTGCTTGGGTGTACGAACTAAAACCACAGCGAGGATGATATATAATCGCTTTACATCGCTAGTGTCCGTTGAAAGTGTCCGCTTGGAAGTGCTTTTGTCTGATTTACGCCCACCAGAGCTACACAACGCTACCCCGCCTCTCTTTCCAGTCCCACGCCTCTGCCACGAATACCACCAGAACGCCTAATACCATTACCACCAAACTGTCCACCATGTTTCCCTGTGCTTGGCCCCTCTTCAAAATCATCATCGTCGTCCTTATAACCACAACCGTCCCGAATGTAATCATCCCACTGATTGTAGTCGTAATCGTAATCATCTCCTTCGTCTTCTGACATAACATCTTCCCTGCTTGCTCCACCGTCCACCTCCATAGCTCCAGAGGTTCCTACTACCTCAGCTTCACTTTTGTCCATTGCCTTCTCAAGACATGGCCTTCCCATCTCTTCTTCACTACACATTTGTTGAGGTAAATTACCTTCCTTATTCAATCCATTTTTGGCGCCTTCATTATTCCCTCCATTCACTACTCCAACTTCATTCCCACACACGTTATCCTTCTCCTGTTCGCAGCTCTCTTTATTAGGTCGGAACTGCGATTCAGGATTAGCCCCACCAGACTGAGATTCAGGATTAGCCCCACCGACTGCGATTCAGATTAGCCCCACCCAGAGATTTGCTTTTGTAAAGTGCTTCAATTGCTTCAACTTCTTGCACCCAATCAACTTCATCTTGCTCTGAGCTCCCAAAGGTGCATTCATTGGCGACATTATTGCTCTTCGAACTAAGAAATATCATTTCTCCTGCAACACGCTCTCTGAATGTGACGAAGAGATTGACAGACTTGTCTCCACGGTGTAAAGCCTTGAAAATCCTTAAATCTGTGTCCGTTACTATCTCACCTGGAGCAGCCCCTGTACCCACCATATCACTCTCTCCATCATTAAGCCAGTATCGCATTTCCACAGAGACTTCCCGTCCCAATAGCCCATACTCAGAAAGATACTACCTTTTAACCCCTCAACACCTCTAATTTTGGATAAATCGATTGCTCTACCCATTCTATCATTATCTATCTTGAAATCCCAAGCTCCGGTGTCATACATTATCCACCTCCCAGCCATAACGACAATGCAAGAATTACAGCCACCTACAATCCAAGAAAAAGTTACCGTTAGGGTAATTGCAAACAGAGGAAACCCAAATTTATGATAAAAGAATACTGTACCCTCGCCGTCGTCGTACTAATTTCCTTCCCTTTCCCATCACTGCTTGACCCCGCCCGCACCCGATAATTGTTTCCATCGTTTTCAGTTACGGTGGATGCACCTCCACCGCCGAGAACCAATATATCTTCTGCTATTAGGGTTCTTTTTTTGTTGTCCACCGTTCTAAGTTAATCTTACCATTAACTAATAAGACCCACAAATTAGTTTAATAATATTATCACAAATATCTGAAACTGGCGGAAAGTAGACTAAGCTCGTTGTGTAACAGGTCACCGCTCAACCGGTCACCGAGAAAAAAGAAAAGCTTCAGCCGGCCGCCGACGTGAGAAACCATGAAAGTCGAGTGGGTCGTTAAGTTTTTGGGTCATTTCCTATGGGTCGCTGCCATAGTTTCATGGGTCAAAACAAAGAAGTTGCTGGATCAAAAGGCCAAAATGGCCATCGATTTTACTCTCTCACATAGGCGGCCCATTTCCACAAATAAAACTTCCCGCGACCCGAATCTCTAATTAAAACTTAGACGCGACCCTAAACACTAACGGACTCACTTTATATCAAGACCTGACTTTAGGTTGGTCTTTCTTATTTTTATTTAGTGATACTGTTGTGGATTAACAATCATTTTCTAACTTTTTCATAAACAAAATAAATAAATAAATACAGCACAGAAAATGAGAAAAATATACATAAGAGAAAAAATACATCAATTATCTACAAAAGTAAAGTGAATATTTTAATTGTGCTTGTGCATATATCTAATTTCCCTCACTTTTCATACTTTAATGATTTTCGATTAAAAATCAATTTTAAAAAAGTCTACAACTACTAAATCTCAAAATATTAGTAAAAAGATAAATCTCAAAATAAAATTTATTTTCATTATAAGTTAATATAAATATATATACAAATAGTGGTGCCCGGGCATTAGCACGTTAGCACGGAAGGTAATACTAGTCCAATTATATTACAACAAAAAAGCTAGGAAGTGACCCTTTCTCTAAAAGGTAAAAATGAAAAAAGAATCTGATCTTTTATTTGAATAGCATAAAATGAACAGTTTAATTTGAAGAACCTTTATTAAATAATAGTAATAAATTTTTTTATAAACTTATAAAGTATTAATTGATCTTATGGATTTCTTTCATATTATCAATAAGTTAAATAGGTCTATATACTTCCTTTTTCCTTTAGAAAGAGATCCAAATTAGCTTGCATGAGTTTAATATTGATTGATATTTTAGATGATATAAATACTTTGCGATCTACTAAGTTAGAGTTATCATGTTTATAGAATACATTCACATATAAACGCATGCATAGTGTATTTTAACATTAAAAGGAATAGTCTAATTTTAACTCTAAGGTTTACTCATTTTTTGTAGGGACTGATCTTGCTGACATTCCAATCATATAACCCCAAGCTCCAGCCTGAGAGTGATGAAACACCCTCAACTCTTCAAGCAACGATTCTTTTTACGGGACTTTATGCGATGGCTTTTGGTGCTGGCGGTATCAAAGCCTCGTTGCCCACCCATGGAGGCGATCAACTTGACAGGAGAAATCCAAGACTGATCTCAAGATTCTTTAATTGGTTTTACTTCTCTATATGTTGTGGATGCATCTTGGCAGTAACTATTGTGGTGTCCATCGAGGAGAGCAAAGGTTGGTTTTGGAGCTTTACAACCTCAGTCGGAATTCTAGCCCTTGCACTCTTTATTTTCATGGCAGGGTTACCGTTTTATCGATTCAAGTCTCCTACTGGAAGTTCATTGAAAAGGATCACAAAGTGATTGTCTCCGCTCACGAAACCGAAATAAGTCTGATTTGGATGAGGAGATGATGCAGAGTCTTATCTCTACAGACGAGGGCATTTCTCATACCAAGTTGAAGTAAGTGGTCTAACTCATATGATTATTATTTGTATAATTTTTTTTTTGATATTTACTTGAAGCCATTTTGTTAGGTGCTTAGATAAAACAATGTTGAATAAAAACATATCAGCAACAGAAGTTGCGGAAACAAGAACATTTTGGGTCTCCTACCAATCTTTTTTAGCACGATTGCTATGAACTGCTGCTTGGCACAACTATCGACCTTCTCGGTGCAACAAGGCATGATCATGAATAGAAAACTCTTTGGTTCCTTCGAGATCCCCGTGACTTCTCTGGCCGCTATTACTCTAATCCTCATGGTTTTATCTATAACTTTATATGACTATTTTGGCAAAGGATCTCATCAGACATATCACCAAGCTTCAATTTAAAACGCATCGGACTTGGCCTAGCTCTTTCATCTCTTTCGATGGTGATTGCAGCGATTGTGGAAACGATGAGGAAATATGAAGCGGTTCACAACGACTTCAATATATCTGTTTTATGGCTGATGTGTCAGTATCTGATGCTAACTGTGGCTGATACGTTGGCATTTGGAGGGATGCTAGATTTCTTTTATAGAGAAGCTCCATCGAACATGAAGAGTATGAGCACGGCATTGGGCTGGTGTTCGACCGCATTTGGTTTCTTCCTTAGCACAGCTCTTGTGGAGGTCACCAATACCATCACAGGTTGGCTTGGTGGAGATGATCTCAACGAGACAAGACTTGAACTGTTTTATGTGGTCCTTTTTGTTCTTAATACTCTTAATCTTCTTAGCTATATTTTCTGGACAAAGACATATTAAGCGAAATAACGAAATAACAAAGTATCAAATATGGATGAATTATGTCAAAAATATCCATGAGATATATAGTTCTAGTATTATCTAGTATGTTGTGTTATATTGATATGTCATCATCCAGCTTCAACATGAATATAATAAATATTGGTGACAAAGATGAATTTTGAAAATATTTATTCATAAAAAACTGTGTATGACAAAAATGCTTGGAACAAAGAGTAATATATGTATACTGGGAATCAGTTGCATATTATGGATCACATTCTTTAAAACTTTTTATTTTTAGGGTTCGCATAATAATTACAACGGAATTGGTTTGGTGCATAAATGTGCTGTAAAACGAAAGAAAAAAAAAATTGTGCAAGGAAATGAGAAACAGTCTATAATGATGCATAAAATCACATGATAAATTCTCTGATTCCGTAGCTACACTAACTTATGTCGACTTCACCCTCATACTTGCAGTTTTTTTTGTGAAACTTTTTAATTGATTTTCAACTCTAAACGGCAACCGGAACAGTAACCTCTGGGATGAAGAACAAACAGTAGCTAAACGAAAATAGACTAGAATTATAACTAAAACACTACAGATTTGTTAAAAATGGTGGAAGGGAAAAGTCGATGACATTGAGGAGGAAGACCGAACACCGGTGGACGTGAGCGTAAGAACAGAGCCACTGCGCCGGAAGAAGAGCCACCTTATATAAGAGAACCCAACGTCAAAAAACGAATACCCTAGCATCAATGCTCAAGGGAAACCTTGTGACACATCGGACAATGCTTGAAGGAAGAGAGCTCATGGGCTATGATGTAACGATCGGTTTCGGCATGATGATCTCCATCGTTCTGAAGCATTGCAAGTCTCTCGTACTCCGGATGGTGCGTGAAAGATAAGGTAACGGCATCGGCGGAGGTTTTCAAGGAACCGACTGCTCCATCTGTCTAGAGATCAATTTCATTTCTAGCAGAAATCAATTTCATATCTCTGGGTTATTTCTCGGGTCATTTTCTTATAGTTGTAGAAATCCATAAGAAGAGGCTGCTGTGGACGGAGATAAACGTTTTGCAGAGAAATTGATACACTGATTTTGAAGGTAGGAGTTGAAGCGGCTGGGTCTGGTCCAGTCTGGTCTGGTCTGGTTTGTCCACTTCATTTTATATGAGAGATATATGAGCACAAAATGAAAGTCTAAAATCGTAAAAGATAGGCTTTGAGAAATGGTGACATGTCACTCTTTTCTTCTTTACTTGTTCAGGTGGCAGCATTAGAGAAAAGATTATCTACTTTATATAGATAGATATATTAAAGTTTGGAGATTAAAAAACTTAAAGTTTGGAGATATAACTATTTATGATAGATTAAATTATTGAAAATAGACAAACAAATAACCACGTCGAAGGAAAATCATGATTGGGATTATGTTGCCTCTTCCTTCTTCCTTCAGACCTTGATCCTTGTAGTGACCCTGGTTCTACTTAGGCAAATTCAGATTGGATCTTGGACCGAATGGTTCAAAACATTGTTGTTATCGTTATATCCGAACATGGGTCCATGATTAGAATTAATCATGTTGGGATTATAGTTGGACGCATTCCCATCGAACGTTCTTGTTTGGTCGAAAAGATCGACATTGCCACCACTACCAACGATGTTGTTGTAACTTCCACCATAATAATTTGGAGGATCACTTGCTTGCAAGTGTTGGGGCTGTTGACTTTCCAACTCCATTTTCAGATTTTCCAGAGCACTAATTAGACAAGTGTTTTGATTCAAGTCAAGTTGATTCGGAGGTTTTTCCCACCATTTTTCAGTTTCTTCTCTCTTATTTTTATCCCATCCAACTCTTTCGTCCTCTTTTCTCCATTTCAAGCGTTGTTAACTCCTGCAACGATTTTTATCATGTGTAACAGTAAAACCAAACTGAAATAGAAAATATAGTTTAATTTTGGTTTTACCCAAGTTCTTATAAACAGTAGTATACAGATATAGTTTGATTGTTCACTGATTAAACAAAAAAAACAAGAATCAATTGATTAATATATGGGCTTATTTGCCAAATAACCAAAAATGGAAAATTAGATTTTTAAAGAGATAGTAGAGAGACATAGTTAGTGAATTAAAGTTGTTCAAAAAGTGAGATAGTGAATTAAAGTTTTCTTTTTGTATTTAGGGATAAATTTCCTTCAAAATATAATATATCGTAATAGAACTATACAATATAAACAATAATATATATAAGATATCATATTGATATAATTTTGATATTTTAATCTTTGATTTTATTAGTTTATGATTTTCTTAAAAATAATAATTATTTTGAATATTTTTTCTGTTGACTAATTATTTTTGTTAGTTTTATTTATTTATTAATATTAAAGCATTAATAATTTGCTAGAAAATAGTCATAAATTTTGATAATATTCTTTTTAATTAATAATTATTCAATAAGCTAGAGAAAATAATACATTTATAATTTAGAAAGATGTATATTATTTTAATGTTTTAATAAATTTCATTTCTAAACATATAAAATGAATTCACAAAATTTCATGAAAAATAAACATAATTATGGTTTTCAATTAATAAACATATAAAGTAAAATGAAAATATCGAAACCAAACCAAATAATATATATGTATATGTATATATATTATTTTAATACAGTAAATAAAAAATTCAAACTAGAAAACTAATCTGAAACAAGGAAAAATTCAGAAGATCCCCAAAAGTAATCAATGCTTTTACATATGAATATAAAGTAAACCTAGTTTAACAATGAACTTTCAAATTACTTTAACCATGGAAATTTACAATTAGAACATATCTGTGTTTTAAACATGAGCGAGATTTTTACAAAACATACATCAGTTTTAATCCTGGCAGTCTAGAAAACTATTTGCTCTTTTTTTTGAAACTTAACTATTTGCCCATTTTAAATTTGGACAAAAATAATTAAAGAAAAACTAAAATTTGAATGACCGTATGTCTTGTCCATAGTGTGAGAATACATCTACTTTATATATACCGTTATAAACGATGCTTTGGAGTATAAATTTTTTAGATTACTTCATAATCTTATAGTAGCATACAAAGAAGAAACAAGAAATGATGTTTACCTGAGTGAGTAAGCTGTTGAGATTTTGGATTGTTGGGTTCAAACCGTCGTTGGTTATAAGAGGATTATAGTTGTGATTTTAAAATTATTGAATACAGATCTAACATCTGGATTGCCAAAAGAAAATACTTTTTGACCTGGTGAAAACACAATTACTCCCATTCCTACACCACATAAGGTGCAAAGTTCACTAGCTTTTTAAAAGACTTTGTCTTCTCTTTGAAAAGTAACTTGAAGGTTGGCATCGTTCTCCATTTTCACAATCGGTTTTTTGACGACCTCTTTTGTTTCTTGTCATTCTCACAAATATTTTTAACAAATAATTAAAAGATGATATATGTTTGAAATGAAAGAGTATATTATTTATAGAGAGCTTTTACCTATGGGTATTTAATTTCAAAGTCATTTTAAGTAAATATATCTTTGACTTTATATTACCATTTTAAAGATTATTTATTTCCACTTCAAACTATTAATAGTTATCCTCATACTTCATCTGTAAGATATAATTATGATATTTTAAATGGAATATTATCTGTTACAATGCACCATGATCTGTCAAAGTATTCCCATTTATTTTCCAAGAAAATATAGAAGTAAACTTTTTACAATATTTCCCAAAATATTGATGAAAATTCTCTCAAAATTTATCTTATCATGGAAATAAATTTTACTATAGTTGTTATCATTCTAATATGAAAATTATAGTTTTGTTCAATATGTAAAAATATAGTTAAAGCTTAAAACACTAGTAATTGCTTTTTAGACTAAGAGCATCTTTAATGGTTGGCTTCATTTTTATCTTCAAAAGTACATTTTCTTTAAAATGAAAAAAATGGCCTAACATTCACTCCAACGGTTTGCTTCATTTCTTTCTTGTAAAAAGAATATTCCAAATATATTCTATCTCTACTTTATCATTAATTACTAATAACAACCTTATACTTTTTCATCTTTACTTAATTTACCTAACTGTTTTGTTTTAACAATAATCCAACAAAATTTTTATTTCATATAAATTAAACATTTTAATATAAGAAATTTATTATGTAATGTGAATAAACAAACACAAAACATCTTAATTTGTAAAAAAAACAATATGTATAATTTTTCTATAAGTGATTAACAAAAGTGTTAAGAAGTAAGAAATAACTTTATTCATCTTTGATTCTTTTAAATGGAGTTAAAAATTCTTAACGACAAATATTCATATGCTCTTCGATATAAACATATGATTATTTAAAATAATAGTCGAAATTTTGAAATTAATTGGATATTATTAACCTATATAATTTATTTAGGTAAAAGATAAGAGTAAATAAAAATTGAAGACCAGTTTACAATTAGAAAAGTTCATCTTAAAAAAATGAAGATATGCACAGTAGATCTTCAAATTTGAAGCAACACTGTTCATGGCTTCATTTTGAAGCAATAATTGAAGTGGGGTTGGAGCAAAACCTACTTCAAAATGAAGCAAAAAGTGAAAAATGAAGTAGGGTTGGAGATGCTCTAATGCATGTTTTTTCATGAGTGTCAACTTTGGGTGTGTGGAGACAATATTTGTTTTCATTTAATTGTTTCACATGTTATATGTTGGAGATGTTTATCTGAGTAAGCAAGTTTTTTAACCTCAAGCACTATGCCGATCTTTTTTTCCTGCCAAACGTCTTTTAGTTTTTGAATAACATTTTCTTCTTGCCTTTAAGTGAAATATGAAATTATCTAACCTAGATTTTGACTATAATTACATATTAAAAAAAACTCATAACCCTAGAAGAAAGTAATGACCAACTATTTACTTTCGACATAGAAGTAAGCAAGTAGAACTAAGATTTACAGGTTAACACATGTACTCTTCTTCTATTAATCAATAAAAACTATGTTTGATCTCTTTTTACTGCTTTACTGCTTTATTTTATATTTTTATAGTATCACAACGAACCCAATTTCATTTTATTCGAGCAGTTTGGCGCTATAAAAATGGGATAACCATAACTATGACCAAAGTGAGCATTAAAAATCCTTGGGCAGGACAGTCGATAATCACATACAATCCCATCTCAAAACCTTATAGACATGTCACTGAAATGAACTCTGCCAAAGAAAAATTAATACCCATCATGGGTGACCCCAAAATCGTCTCAGAAATCAAAACCTTGAAAGAAACAATGGAAAGATACCAAGTAGTTAGAGTAAAGCATACATAAGTTAAAGCAATTGAAGCTGAGAATATGGTTTCGAAAATAAAACTCTGCCTTCAATAGTACAAGGAGGACACACTGCAGATTTTGGACTCTGTTTTCAACATGCAACCCTTGAATATTCCAACTGGAAGAGAGAACATGAATCAGTGAACTCTTATAGCAAACAGAGGGCCAACCAAGAATGTGTTAACCTGCCAGGAGACAACGATGACTCAGCTATGGACATTGAGATTCAAGAAACAGTTGTGGCTAAGAAATTGGCGGAAATAACCTATTTGGACTAAGTATTTTCCAAGTTTGAGGCAGTTCATGCAATAATTGAGAGGCTCTGTGGTGTACAACTATTTATAGCCATACAATTGTATACTGATAAGAGTTTATAAATCATTGTACCCTCTCATAAATGTTCAATTTATAAAACTTATATACAACTTGATAAAAGTAGTAAGAGACAAAACATTCAGATCACATGGTCAATATTGCAAGATATTGGAAGCCATCAAAACATAAGAGAGATATCTCAGCTTTGCTTAGCTAAGAACTTGTTTTTCCTTTTACACTCCTACATCATGCTATTATAATCTACTTGATATTAATCTATTCTTATCATTAACTTGAGCTTGTACATATCAGTATATGGCTTATGCTTCATGTCTAAGCCGTTTTTTTAAATCTCCTGACATGACATTCAAGACTCTTACAAAGAAAAGATCCAAGCCAAATCGAATACAGAATGCACAGTACCAAGTATCTACTATATTAAAACAGTCTTTTTATCGACAGAAAAAGGTCGTAGCTTAAGTTTTAAATGGTCCTACTCAAATTACATTGATATATACATATATATATAAATATATATCATAACAGTATAGTTAATATCAACTAGACGATATTAGTGAAATCTTAAAATGAATTTGTTTTCTTTATTGTGTATGAATCGCTCATCTAATTTTGATGTGTACTGGGCTTCATGTGACAATTTAAAAACTGGCCCAAAACATTTATAATTCTTAAACTATTTCCTAAACTTATTAAATGTATACTAATTATAAAAATATACCCCGCGCCAAGCGCGGATTAAAAATCTAGTTGTACTATAAAGAAGAACCATATGAGTTGCTTGTTACCTTCAATCCAAAAGGAACGTATATGTACATGTGCACGATCTGTCGTTTCATAGTGAGGAAATACATAAACAACCAATAGTACAACTAATCATCACTAAGCTTCATACTGATCATGTGATAGTAACTTAATGAAATAATCACAATTTAAGAATGTGAAACTGAGAAGTACCAGCCAACAAATACTTCCTTCAGATTCACCTTAAGGTGGGAAGCTAACATGTTCTGGTGGTAATCAATGTCCGCAGAAACCTGCATACTGCTGCATTCATACAAAACCATAAAACTCAAAACGCATGATCTTAAGAACATGGCACCGTCTCATTCATCACACTTCTTCTATTAACAACAAATTCCCACAGAGGACAAAACTCATGTCTGCTCTTCAGCTAACAGACAAATCTAGAATAATAACGTGGAGGAACATAAACCATATAAAGAAGCAAGAGAAAACAAAGCAGGTGAAATGACGATTAAGAGCAATATCTGAAGAAAAGGTCTACCCGATGAGAAGATTCATCAAAACCAGTCGCAGACGTTAAACATACATAGAGGGTGAGTACTTCCCATGAGCACATTGGTAGTCGAGAGACCTTTGATGATGTCTCAGTTCTCTGATCGGAGTTATTCTCGCCGTATGTGGTGTTCGCCGGAGTTCTTGTTGACATCGACGGAGAGATTGGGTTCAAAATTAATTTATTAAGGTTGAGGTTAGTAATGTCTTGGCCATTAATAAAGGTATTTTGATTAGTTTTGTGGTGTATCATTATTAAGTGGTATATATAATTTGTTGTTTTAAGAAATTTCTTATTTGTATATTCAAAACTTTTTATTATTAAAAGTATTTTCTATAAAATTATTTATATTTTAAAAGATTTATTCTATTTATACAATTTTATTTAAAATTATAAAATTTGAAATTACTCGAAATATCCTCGACGGAAAATTTCTAACAAATTTTGATCGGACTAGTTCATCAAAAAATTCGATAAATTTCCGATGAACAATTCTCGATTGGACATATTCATCAACGAAATTTCCGAAGCAATCATCATGAATCCATCAGAGATTACTAACAATTTTTTTAAGGAAATAGACCGAATTTCATCGAGAATCTGTGGAATGGTCTTTTCCAACAGTTCTGAAGATTATGTCCACCGAAAGTCTATTGTTTACTTGTAGTGATTTCAGAACATGATTAGTGTGGTTTCACTTTCAATCACTGATTTCAAAAGTCTTCTGGTGATGTAAGAGCATAAACTATCCCACTTTTTTCATTTTGACCTTGTAGACGATAGATCAAAAGATCCTTTCTTATAGTTTCCTTGACAATGTGATTATGTGACTATGTACCAAACTACAAGACAAGTGAAAAACAGGTAGCCACTTATACATCTAATCACACCTGATCAGTAAGTTGCTTTTTATTCACTAAATATTCAATATTTATCAATTCTTCAGAATAGTTTCAGAAACAGATGTTTGTATAGGAGAAGTTAACTCACAATTCTTAAATATGTTTCTTATTTGACCTACTGATACTATTTTTTTAAAGTATCATTTAACTATCAACAGGTGTGGAAATTAGAAACCAGGCCCAAAGTTAAGCATTTCTTATGGAGATGTCTCAATAACGCCTCCGGTGGCTGAAAACATGGCGATAGGCATATTGCGAAAGATAAATCTTGCAGCAGATGTGGGGGAGAGGCGGAGAGCGTTAATCATTTACTTTTTCTGTGCCCTTATGCTAGACTAATGTGGGCAATGGCGCAGGTTCATATCCCTTCAGCTGGTGAGTGGTCGAATCGTTGTTTGCCAATATCTTTTGGTCTTAAATCAGAAAAAGATTATCCAAAGAGGAGGTGGATGGGTTTTGTGCCATGGATGTTGTGGAGATTGTGGAAGAATAGGAATGAATTTGTGTTTAGAGGGAAAGACTATAATGTGCCCACAACAGTCAAGAAGGTTTGGGAGGATGTGCTGGAATGGAAGAGTAGAACTGAGGTTCAAAAAGAGAAGGTTAAGGATCCCACTTGCAGCCTGAAATTAAATGGTCTCCACCGGATTCCATGACTTTGAAATGTAATACAGATGGCTCGTAGTCCAAGGAATCTAGAACGGGTGGAGCTGGATGGTTATTGCGTGATCATAGAGGGCTGTTAGTGTGGACTGGGGTGAAGAAAATGGCAGTGTTAAGATCGGTGATAGAAGCAGAAGCAGAAGCAATCAGATGGGCAGTTCAAACTTTGGCAGGCTTTGGATATAGAAGAGTTCTTATTGAAACAGACTCTCTGCAGTTGACAAGAATGATCAATGGCGAGGAGGAAGTCTGGCCAGTGCATGAACCCATCATACAGGATATATCTTCAACTCTGTCAGCAAATGGAGAATTTGAAGTGGTGTACTATCCTCGGAGTGGTAATAAATCAGCAGATAGAATAGCGAAAGAGACTTCTATGTTTACGTCCTTTGTCCCTAAGTTATATTCTATGGTGCCTTTGTGGTTGAATTCATGTTTGGAGGTGGATAAGCCATTTGTAAGAACTTGATTTGGTATAATATTAAGTTGTTGTTGAGAAAAAAAAAAAAGAATCAAAACATATTTTTATGTACATGATGGATTTACACGAATGTTTACTAACATGATGTAAAGTTCAATTGGAATCATTTAATTAATACAACAACGGCAAGAAAGATTATAAATAACTTTTCAGCAATTACTATTATGGAAAATAAACAAAAAGGAAAAAAATTATGGTACATATCAAAAGGAAATGTGACCACATCAAAATAAAGAGAAGTTACACATTAGACAAAGGAGATCTTTCTCACTGTCTAGTCCTAAAGAAACCAAGACACCCAAATACAGAAACCAAGAAACCCAAGTTTACAACTCATAATAACTCCCAACTCCGTCAAACATCTTGTAAAAGAACTCTATGCAAAAAGATACTAAAACTTTTCACTAATTTTATTGGTGAGACATATATACATAAGAAACAAGAGAGAGATGTAGTTATTCAACTAAATTTATCCAATGAGTATAACTTTACCTCCCCTTCCCCATGTAAACGTGTTCAGATTAGCCGTTGACACATCGACATGACAAATGAATGAAACACCTGCAGAATCTCTTTTGTAAATGTTGTCTTCTCTTTAAAGTTTGGTACTGTCTTGTTTCGAGTTGATGGGTGAGATTGGAAAGAGTTCAAGGGTTTTTAGTGGTATCTTTGGACTGTTCATCATCATGTTGCAACATGGAATGGGTGGTGGTGATGAAAGATATGATGGTCGTGGGACCATATCCATAATCATCATCCAATCTTGACTGTAGGATGACTTTTGACCCGTGGTTCGTTTTGGCATCAACATATCCCCAGGTCCACTTTTGTTTCGATAATATTCGTTCACCACTTTACTTTGTATTTCTACTCCAGTTCCTGTATGATCAAAATATTAATATATCCTCGTTTTGTGCAAACACAAAGTTATCATTATACAACATAAAATTAACAACGAGGGCAAACAAAAGAACTTGTGATCTAACATATTAACACGTTAACATTCCTCACTGAATTTCTGAGTAAGCGATTTAATTAGCCAAAATATATGATAGTCTAAAGCTTCGAGTCAGTTTAAATTTATCCGGTTATAAGAAAAATTATGTATATAAAATATATTAATGTGTTAATACCAGGGTTTATGCTCAGATTTTGTTGTTTATGTCAATATAAAGCCAATTTGATCATATATAAATATTGCTTCCAATATTATTTTATAAGAAAAACGTTTAACCGAAAATAAAGTATACGACTGAGTATATTACATACCTGATGAGAAAGACAAATGGGAGAAAGCTGAGAGCAGGAAGCGAAAGACATATGATCATACGGACGATGATGATGATGATGGCAAGGATTTTGATAATCAATGATGTTATTAAGTGGATGGGGTTTGATTTTTTGGAGTCGGAGCTGGAGATGATGTTGTTGTTGGTGAAGTTTCTTAGCGAGTTTCTTCCTCAGCTTCTGTTTATCTCTCGCCTTATGGTTCCGAAACCAGTAAAAAGACGTTTTTGCCTTCGATACGTCCATAGAAAGCTAAGTGGTCTGTGATCTGCTGTATCTGCACAGCATTAGGAGTCCGTATACCGCTTTGGTACATCTCCTCCAAGATCATCAGTTGTTCCGGCGTCGGGCACCACCTCGTTGAAGCCACCGGACTCATTCTCCGTTAAACAGTATATTGATGTTTCACATATATTATGTAATTTTTATGATATCTCCAAATATTGATGCTTTGTGTTTGTATGAGGTTATTTATACCCGAAATGAGACAATACGGTTCGAGAGAAAATGGAAATTTTTTATTTAATTTTAAGTGTATTGGAAAGGGACGGATGAGAGACAACGGTTAGACAAAAAAAAATAAACATAAGGAAAGAACATTGTACTGTATAATGTTTTAATGTTATAAGATCATCTTTATCCTAGAGACCCATTAAGAGTCTCTTATTTAATTTTTAATAGTATTTAAGGAAGAAAATTGGTTAAGAGACCCACTTAAGAACTTTCAATATTTATAGCCTCCATTATAAGTCTCTTATTTTAGGGTTCTTAAATAAAAAAAAATTATTAATGTTAATATGTTAAAATAATTCCTAATTTAGAAAACATACATCTTAACACAAAATCAGAATACCACTATTAATGTGGTATTAACAATGGAGATCCTATCACGAGATAAACTTGCATCAGTTTTTCTCACTTAAGAAACTTTTCCTTCAATCAAAGACAAAACATTCTCGTCACAAAAACTACCCTAAACTATATTTATAAGAATGTTGACATTAAGTTAGCAACAATTACCAATTATATGGAGTCCCGTTCAGAAGTTAAACTCCTTGTGATGCTGCCTACGACTTATACAAACAAGCTTCTTCAAAATCCCTGCAGCCCTGAAGTTAATCAAGGATTCAAAAAAAAAAGTGAGTGAGTCTTGAGTGAATACCAAAATAGAATATATAGGTCATAGTAACTTAACACTCATACTGAGTCAAGCATCAGTCAAGCTTGAAAGGCTTAGACGAGCTTATACATTTCGAGGTTCTGATTGTTCGCTGGTCTCCGGTTATGTGATTCCCAGAAAACGGTCAGACGGCGGCGGGGAAGGGTCAGAAGACGGCGGCGGTTGATAAACCATCCAGGGCCTCATATTAGCGTAGGAGATATATGTAAATAATAGCTACGAGATACGTTCTCACCATATTAGGAAATAGCAACTCTGTATATATATTGTCGTATGTCAATCAATAATAACCAAGCAATTCCATAAGATTTCATGGTATCAGAGCACCACAAAATCCTTGTTGGTGTCAAAATCGGTCACAACGAAATCAATGACTGAAAGTCTCTAGAAAGTATTTCTTGAAACAAAAGTCTCGGATAATTTGAAAAGAAGTTATACGAGATTTTCTCAAATTAGAATATCCACTCTCTGTGAGATCGAAGACTACGGGCGCTTGTGACGAGAGTCCCCGAAAGATCGGTCCGCCAAGGACATCAAGATTCGATCACCACAAAACCCTAAACACAAAAGAATCTGCCTCGAAACTTGAAGAGGTCGTTCTCTCAAACCGTGAGGAACCAGAAAACGATCAAGATATCAAATCGAAGCCCTCGCCGAGATCTTCAGCCTGGCGGCGGCACCCGGCCTGGCGCCGGCGGCACGCGCCACGGGCCGGCCTGGCGCCGCGGCACCGACCCCGGGCGGCCGCGGCGAGGGCGGCCTGGCGCCGTGGCACCGACCTGGCCGGCGGCACCTACGCTGGCCGCCTGGCACCGGCGCACCGACCTGGCGGCGGCACGCCACGCTGGCCGGGCGGCACCGACCTGGCGGGCGGCACCGCCGCTGGGCCGGCCTGGCGCCGGTCGACGGCCCTCGTCCTGGTCTCGGTCCCATCGTGTTCGGTCTGATCCCATCTTGACTTGTTTGGATCAATCATCGTGAGTTTGGGACGATCACGGCTACGGAATAAACATCCTTCGACTCGATTGAAATTGTCCTCGATGTTTTACGACAAAACTAGAAGGATTGGATTTCGTAGAAGATATCGCATAAAACAAGGTCGATTAACTTGAACATCGATCCTTTAGGCTATACGGTTTATTTTACGAGAAAGATAGTCTTTCCGAGAAATCATATAAAACGTTCAACGACTTAAGACGAGTCCACGGACTTGCTTACGATTTTAAGAATTCAAGCCCAATCAGGCTATGACGGTTTATCCGATTTCCCGAACATCGGATAAACATCAAGTCGCCAAAACTTCGAGGATAATTACGAAGATCGAAAACGGAATATTTCCTGAAGAGATAAACTTGGGCCCAAAGCAGGTCCATCATCCTAAGGCAAACCGACCTAGGAGTGAGTATATAAGGAGAGCAAGAGCAGAAGAGAAGAGGATCCGAAAATCCTAGAATCTAGACTTAGAGAACTCCTGCTACCTTAGAGAACTTAGAACTTAGGCGGTTAGGCCAGCGAGGCAGGACTTAGAACGTCTGGCCGCCTCTTGTTCTAGTTTTCTCTGCCCTGTTCCTCTCGGAAGGATCTAACTATACTTTTACTCAGAGCTCTTCACATAGAAACCCTAGGCATGATCTTCGACATGCCCGTTTTATGACCAACGCCGTACTTAGGCGAACCAGGCCCTAGAGCGTCTGGCGCCTCATGCTCAAATCTCCGCTCCTCTCGGAAGGATCGGACAATTCTTTTACTTCAAAGCTCTGCACATAGAAACCCTAGGCATTATCTTCGACATGCCTGTTTCTATGACAACGCCATACTAGATCGAACCCACCCAGACGGTTCGATCTCTTGTTCAATTCTTTCTAAACTGAACTACGTCCGACTTGATCCTTGAAAGGTGCGTAGGCAGCCTTTCTTAAGGTCCAGTCCCAAATCTTAACAAAACATTTTCCGCATTTATTCGGTCACTTGTCGTTGATCGAGAGAATCGGACCTTCAGGAAATTCGGGTTAACTTGGCTTTCCTCCGTTTTATTCATTAAAATCGACGGTGTAAATTTTGGTTCCCACAGTTTGGCTAGAAGGAGGGGGGACGGATTACTCTTACTCATACGGCCGCAGCGCTGATCGAACCGATGTCCGAAATATGAAAGAAAAGTTGCAGTTTGCGTCAACGATGGTAAAACAACTCCAGCAGTGACTGTTTCTACGACCAACGCTTACGCAAACGCCACGGTGCTCGAGCAAATCAAAACCTCGCCGGCTTTCCGCCACAGGAAGAGCACGAAAACGAGCTCGCAATTTCTCTATCTAAACAGAAAGGGTAACGATAAAATCTATCAAACCCCAAAAATTCGTCTTGTTACCAAGTTAGAGAAATCGCAACGAGCAAGGTTTCTACGAAAAATGTTTCTTTCGAGAATCTCTCGGAAAAATAAAACTTATTCTCCTCGAAACCTTGGAGAAACCCTATATTACTTGCGGAACAGAAGAACGGCAAATCGGTTCACCAATTTCCACTGCCATACTTCTTACAAACAACTCTCGAGGAATAAACGGGAAAACGAAAGGAGGTCGGAGCTTAATCTTACTAGGACGACTTGCCATAGGGTGGATCAGTCTTCCCAGTCCGCCTTAGTAGGAGCCCACTTTGTTCTCCTTTGTGTCTAGGTCAAAATGGTTTTCGTTTCATCTCAATCGGAGTTTCCGCTGAGATTTTACGAAGAGAACAAAGTCACTGTCCCGGCCACCTCGCCGTGGGCAAGGACAAACATTACCGAAGCCACCTCACCCTCCGACAAGGCTACCTCGCCACAGGGCGAAATCACCTTCGTTATCCTTTGAGTTTAGATCAAAGTGGCTTTCGTTTCGTCTCAATCGGAGTTTCCGTTGAGATTTTACGAAGGGAACAAAATCACTCTCCTCCCGGCCACCTCGCCCGTGGACGAGAACAACCATCACCAAGGTCACCTCTCCCATGGACACCTCGCCTGTGGAAACCTCACTTTGCTCTCCTTTGAGTCTAGGTCAAGATGGTTTTCGTTTCGTCTCAATCGGAGCTTCCGTTGAGATTTTACGAAGAAAACAATGTCGCTGTCTCGACCACCTCGCCCATGAGAAGGATCTCTCTGTCCCGTCATAGGATGAGACCGGTCCTGTCTCAGTACAATGCATCTTTGCCTGAGTTTTCGTAACTCGATCTTTGAGTCCGTGAGCCCCGGGGATCGACGAAGGCGAGCAACAGCAGCATCGGCGGTAAGGGGCCTGGCGCCCATCCGTGCAGTCGTTTCGTGATCTCGGGAAACGGCAACATCTTGGTCCCTTAAACCCATGTTCGGATTGTTCGAGAAACACGACGATTCTTCCGCAAAGCCTTCACGATTGTTTAAAAGGTTCATCTTTTAAATGTCTAAAGTCCGAAGCCTCATTGCTCAAACCCTTGAAGACGGAAAGTCTATGAGTCCAAGTACATCTCAATCCCGATACTCGAGGAGTCTCATTGGATTAGAAACGATTATCTCGAAATCTGCGGCTAAAGATCCTCCCAAACTCAAAGATTTCCCGCACGAACGACTAACGAGGGAAAGATCGAACAACGGAAAAACCACGGACGGCAAGACGACCTGGCACCGGCGGCACGCGTCACGCTGAAGCCGCCTGGCGCGGCACGCTGCCACGCCCGCCCTGGCACCGGGCGGCACCGCCACGCTGGCCGCCGCCGCGGCACCACGCTGGCGGCCTGGTGCCGTGGCACCCCAGCCTGGCGCCGGCGGCACTCGCCTGGCGCCGTCGACGGCCTCGCCCTGGTCTCGGTCCCATCGTGCTCGGTCCGACCCCATCTTGGCTTGTTTGGATCAATATTTGTGAGTTTGGTACGATCACGGTTATTCTAAACACCAATCGTCTCGACTATACGAGGAAATGGGATTCCTTCGAAATGCCAAACCTTCAAAAGACTATTTTCTCAAAAAATTTGTAAAGGTTTTAATTCTTTGTAGGACAGGAACAAAACGCCTTGAAAACTGCCGAGAATTTAGGGAACTTAGGACCTAGGTGGATAGTCTAGCAAGCTAAGTCTTAGGCAAAATTTCCAGTCTTGTTCCATCGCTCCTTGATTGTCCAAGCAGAACATGCAAACCGATCTACTCTCGAAAACCGAAACGATCGCCACGCTCTAAAAGCATACTCATTCCGCTTCCTAAAAGAAAGAAAAACGACAAGCCTTCGAAGAACGGCTAACCCGTTTTCTGAAAAGAAAAGGAAAGTAGGTACGATACTATATCCGTGATAATCCCATCTTCAAAATTTTGCTTCAGCATCAAGATAACGCTTTGACAAAGCAAACTCTCGCAGCAATAAGATTCGCCTTAAAACGCTTAGCGCATAGCCCAACCGCTACAAACATAGTCCTTAAAACTCTATGTCACCTCTCGCCGCAAACTCGCGACTAAAACGTGTACCGACGCCAGACTAATAGCACGACGGTGAACTACGAAAATAACGAAATAACCTTCGTAAAACCCCAGTAGTTCAAGCAGCTTTATCCAAAGGTCGAAATCATAGCGAAACATCTCCCGTAATCCGCGGAAACATCGCTACTTTAACAATCTACGATTTTCTATCTCCATGAAACCGGTCATCCATTACTTTCGTATAACAAGAACGTTTTAAAACAAAACAGCCTATGGAAATAACATGATCGGTCTCATGTAAAACGATTTCACAGTACGCAAAAGTGAATGAGGAAAACATAATCCGTGGTCGCTAATATCGCAAGTAATTTGTGAGAAACGCCCGTTACCTTTGCGAAAACCCCTTACATCACTTTTACGAAAAATCCTCTGTATGGTCAAGTCAATTCATACAAAGCAACTTTCAAAATAAACATAATGGGTCCAATGGGTAACTGACATAGACAGTTTTTGCTCCACAAGGTTTCTGGCTCCTGCTTTCACTCTCCGCGGTTACATCCGAAAGCAGGAAATAATCACGCAGACGAACCCAAGACGTGTCCTGCATCGATCCTTTAAACTTTGTCCTCCTCGGATAAAATGGAACGATTTTCATGCAACAAAAGTTTTTTATACTGAACCATTCATCGATAACTGAGACCTAAAGTGGAAGATCGCTTTTAAAAGCCATCAGCAATAATTCAGAAAACTCCGCTATGCTTGGCATGTCTATCTCGCAACGCTATTTGGCCCTCGCCAACTACGATTCCGTAAAGCCCGGACCTGAATTCGCATCCCCATTAAGGACAATCAGAACTAACATGACCTTAATAAGGGTCATGGTCTGATCGTTTACCAACAACTTCATTGGCGATACGGCTGAATCTAGCCTCCATGCCAATCCAAAGCTACTGAGCGACCACCGCCAATCACTTAACGGCTAAAACAACAATCCACGATTTGTTCATAGGACGCCAAGTGACTATTACGCAAGCAATTTGTCGATAACCCAGAATCGGAAATCATACGATAAACTCTTCATACCAAAACTCAGTCCTAACAACCATATGGTTAACGGAAGATTTAAACTTATCGCCGATCGATTAAGTTCTATACGTAAACACGGCATGAAAAGAAACACTCGTGACAAGGCTCCAAGAGTTATATGAGTCATCCTTAATATATACAATCAAATCCCGAAGGCCAACACTTCACGAATTACTGTGAATGTAGATGCTTCTCCTGGTCAAACTTACGCGACCCCTTGGTCTCGCCCAAACCAAACAACAGTTTCTGGCTGCTAACATTCGCAAAACATCTCCAAGCCCGCAACATTTCAACCACGAAATGCACAAGGGAAACTCGACCTTCAGCATGCGAGACGCCGCTAACGCCAAGGACATTCTTTCCTCAAAACGCCCGCACGAAATCCTCGCCTCTAGAAATCAAAACATACAAACACACCTCTAAACGGTAACATGCCTCTAAACTGGCATCATTTCGTTGTTGCTGATCACAACAAACTAACTCTAACGCCCTAAACAGACAAATAGCAGCCTTCAAGGGTAGGCTCTCTTGCATCCGACAAGGATAAACATAGCGCTATACAAGAAATCCAAATTTTGGTTTAGCTCTTTGAAGGAAGTAGCTCGACTCACAGACAAATCATATAAGCCGACAACAATTCTCGGATTTTAAACGGTAAGAGTCAGGTTAAAATCGCAAACAGGCAAAACGAAGCCGATTTGTCATCGCAAAGCCTCAGTCCGAGAGTAAACCTAGGTCTTGCCCTAAACCCAGCCACGCTGGATCTTGACATCTCACATACATAGTATGGTATACGAGATCCAAAATTTGTCTCTTCACTTAAGCCTATTCGCTTCACTAACTTTTCACAGAATCAGTAAACCGCTGAAAATCTCGCTTTATGCAAACAATAGGTACGGTGATCATCAGAGAACTAGGAATGAGACGACAACTCACACCCTCTTTCTCATATTTCGAAAAAACTGAAGTTCATAAATAATCGAAAAACAAATACATCAACGCATCATGCTCGAAAGTCTCTCATAACACATAACCAGACCATATAAGTCTCGCCGAAAACAGATCACAAGGGTCTTAAACTCCAAAACGAACTACGGAAGGCTTGATCCCTACAACAAGGGTACGTAGGCAGCCTTCGAAAGGCGCAGCCCCAATCTTACCACTTTCAACGGAGCCTTTCAACCATTAATTCCGCCTATCTTACCTGACATATCTTATCGCCGCAAGAACATCACGAAGGTTCTAACGAGCTGGGGCTAACTGTTGGTGTCAAAATCGGTCACAACGAAATCAATGAGTGAAAGTCTCTAAAGTATTTTGAAACAAAAGTCTCGGATAATTTGAAAAGAAGTTATACGAGATTTTCTCAAATTAGAATATCCACTCTCTGTGAGATCGAAGACTACGGCGCGGCGATGAGAGTCCCCGAAAGATCGGTCCGCCGCAAGGACATCAAGATTCGATCACCACAAAACCCTAAACACAAAAGAATCTGCCTCAAACTTCAAGAGGTCGCTCTCAAACCGTGAGGAACCAGAAAACGATCAAGATATCAAATCGAAGCCCTCGCCGAGATTCAGCCTGGCGCCGGCGGCACTCGGCCTGGCGCCGGCGGCACCCGTGACGCGGGCCGACCTATGCCGGCGGCACCGACTACGGCGCACTGCGGACGCTGGCCGCCTGATACGGGCGGCACCGTGACGCTGGCCGCCTGGTGCGGCGGCACGCGGACGCTGGCCGCCTGGCGCTGCCGGCACCCGCCACGCTGGCCGCCTGGCGGCATCGGCACTTGCCGCGGCGGCACTGTCATGGCCTCGCCGGGCGGCACTGCCACGCTGGCCGCCTGGCGCCGCGGCACTCGCCTGGCCGGTCGACGGCCTCGCCCTGGTCTCGGTCCCATCGTGTTCGGTCTGATCCCATCTTGACTTGTTTGGATCAATCATCGTGAGTTTGGGACGATCACGCTGAATAAACATCCTTCGACTCGATTGGAATCGCCCTCGATGTTTTACGACAAAACTAAGGATTGATTTCTCGAGAAGATATCACATAAAACAAGGTCGATTAACTTGAACATCGATCCTTTAGGCTATACGGTTTATTTTACGAGAAAGATAGTCTTTCCGAGAAATCTTATAAAACGTTCAACGACTTAAGACAAAGTCCACGGACTTACTTACGATTTTAAGAATTCAAGCCCAATCAGGCTATGACGGTTTATCCGATTTCCAACATCGGATAAACATCAAGTCGCTGAAAACTCGAGGATAATTACTAAGATCGATTTAAAATGGAATATTTCCTGAAGAGATAAACTTGGGCCCAAAGGCAGGTCCATCATCCTAAGGCAAACCGACCTAGAGTGAGTATATAAGGAGAGCAAGAGCAGAAGAGAAGAGGATCCGAAAATCCTAGAATCTAGACTTAGAGAACTCCTGCTAGCTTAGAGAACTTAGAACTTAGGCGGTTAGGCCAGCGAGGCAGGACTTAGAACGCCTGGTCACTCTTGTTCTAGTTTTATCTTCTCCGAGACCCCTGTTCCTCGGAAGGATCTAACTATACTTTTACTCAGAGCTCCACATAGAAACCCTAGGCATGATCTTCGACATGCCCGCTTTATGACCAACGCATTCGTACTAACCAGGCCCTAGAACGCCTGGTCACTCCTGCTCGCGAAATCTCCTCGAAGGATCGGACAATTCTTTACTTCAAAGCTCCGCACATAGAAACCCTAGGCATTATCTTCGACATGCCTGTTTCTATGACAACGCCATACTAGATCGAACCCGCATCGGTTCGATCTCTTGTTCAATTCTTTCTAAACTGAACTACGTCCGACTGATCCTCGAAGGGTACGAGGGCAGCCTTTCCGCATTTATTCGGTCACTTGTCGCTATTGTCGCAGAGAATCCTGACCAGTGGAAAGTCGGGTTAACTTGGCTTTCCTGCTTTTATTCATTAAAATCGACGGTGTGAATTTCGGTTCCCACAACCTTTGACCTAAATCTGTAATCACCGCCACTTCAGAAGAGCCACCGCCGCTTGAATCTTTACCTCTACCGGCTTCACGATGTCAGACCAGTTGGAGCAGTCACAGAGCTGCACCAAATCCTCTCTATCGACTTCATCCTTCTGAAAATCCCGAGCTTTGATCTCCTCTTTCATATTGAAGGAAGACAACTACCCGAATGGGCTATCAACTAAGGAATTCTCAAGCAAAGCTCGGCTTCATTGACGTACTCTCACCAAACCCGCCGTCAACCCAATCTCAGTATGTGGCTTGTTAACTCTATGATCATTGGATGGATTCGCACCACCATTGATCCAAAGATACCCACAGTTTCAGATGAACAAGCCTCAAAACTTTGGGAAAATCTACGAAGTTCGCTTTTTCAGTTGGGAATGGAGTTCAAGCAAGTCTTGAAGGATGAGATTGCTTCCTGCAAACAAGATGGCCGCCAGTGCTTGAGTACTATGGCAGGCTGACAAAATTGTGGGAAGAACTGAAAACTACAATACGTAAGGTGTGTAATTTGCGAAGCTGCAGCAGACGCCATGAAGGAACGCGGAGGACGATCGACCGCACAAGTTTCTGTTTGGCTTGATCTTCCTCGCTTCAGCAGTGTCCGATCGACTATCACTGGTGAAGATCTGCTTCCTCCACTCAACCAAGTATATTCTCGGTGATTAGAGAGGAACAAAACCAGAACATTGCCCAGATCGAGACACCGAAAACAGGGGATCGGCTTCTCCGCTAAAACCGATGGGCCGCTGCAGGTTGCTGCTGCTTCCACCCAACGCTATCGCGGATCGATCAGCTTCCTGTACCCACTGCCGCCATCAGGGTCACGAGGTGACATAATGTTTCCAGCTTCATGGGTATCCTGAATGGTTTTACTTAACAGAATCGCGTAACTCGCCCCACAACCACCGATGTCAAACCAGTTCAACGAGGTGGTCGCCCAGCACGTGGAACAGCTCAGGACGCGGACGAAGCTAACAATGCTCGTGCAGGATCTTCCTCCGATAGTGGAAGTGACCAGATCGCGAGCTGATCAGTCTTCTTCAAGCTCAACGCCCAAATACCTCGTCTGAAAAGTTATCGGGTAAAACTAAGCTTACTGATGTGATTATTGACACAGGTGCCTCTCATCACATGACAGGAGATCTCTCCTTGCTTATGAATGTTGTAGACATCGTGGCTTCACCTGTGAAATTTCCTAACGGGAATGCATCAAGAGCCACCAAACGTGGTGTCTTGTCTCTACGCCCGATTATACACTTGATGATGTGTTGTTTGTCCCTGATTTCGACTGCACTTTGATTTCTGTGGCAAAGTTGTTAAAACAAACAGGCTGCATTGCGATATTTACAGATTCTTTGTTTCTGTTGCAGGACCGTTTTACGAGGACTTTGATTGGAGCGTTGAGGAGCGGAGGGAGTGTACTATTTTACTGGAGTTTCGCTGCTCGTGTTCACAAAGCATCTAAGGATGTTGGGTCTTCTGAAGTCTTGTGGCATCGTGATTAGGACACCCTCTGCTAGTGTTTTATTTTCTTTACCAGAATGTGATCGAACCTCTAGTGCTTTCGAGGAGATCAAGAGTTGTGATATTTGTTTTCGCTAAACAAACACGAAACTTTTAAAGATAGCATCAATAAAGCCTCAGATTGTTTTTCACTCGCTCATGCTGATGTTTGGGGTCCTATCGCTCTTTAACATGTGGAGCAGTGTACTTTCTTACTCTTGTCGATGATTACCGAGAACAGTTTGGACTCACCTTATGACTACTAAAACCGGTTGCAAATCTGATCCGCAATTTCTGTGCTATGTCTGAACGACAATTTGGCAAACCAGTTAAGGCATTTGAAGTGACAACGGCACTGAGTTTATGTGCCTCACGCCATTCTTTCAAGAACACGCATCCTACATCAGACTTCGTATGCGTTGACACTCCTCAACAGAATGGTCGCTGAGGAAAAACATCGACATATTCTAAATGTTGCCCGAGCTAGTCTATTTCAAAGCCATCTCCTGTTCGCTTCTGGGGAGAAAGTATCCTAGCTGCCACACACTTGATAAACAGGACTTCATCAATCTTAAAAGCAAGACTCCTTATGAACTGCTGTTTGACACTCGCCCATCGTATGATATGATTCATACTTTTGGCTGCCTGTGTTACGCTCATCTACGCGCTGATAAAGATAAGTTCGCACTCGCAGCAGGAAATGTGTGTTTGTGGGCTATCCATATGGTAAAAAGGGTGGCGACTCTATGATATCGAAACCAAAAATTCTTCACTAGCGTGGATGTGCAGTTTCAAGAGGATGTGTTTCCATTCAAGAACTTCACTAAGACTGTCTCTCCACCTCCATCACAAATAGTTGAGGCCATAGACACGGACTGGATTCCACCAGCAACTACACCAATCTCTTTAGTCGAAGTTTCTCCTGATACACATCCCACTGATACTTTGCCGATGGAACCATCTATCTCAAGATGAAACACCCGCTTCACCGATTATGACTGAAACTGCAGAGTCTTCTACTCCTAATGCCGTATCACCTCCACCAGAATTGTTGGGTCGGGTCATCGCTCCAAGAAACCGCAGTTCTTTTGAAAGACTATGTCACTCATCATGTACACTCCCCTCTCACTGATGCTTTCTCATCTGGTCTCTCTGATTCAATCTCCTCGACTATGGTCTCTTGTAAAATTCTCAACCCTATAAAACAATGCTTATCTGACTCTGGTTTTTCAGCAAATCATATTGCGTTCATGGCTGCGTTCTCGATAGTACGGAACCGAATATTTCAGAGATGCAGCTCGCGATAACAGAGTGGTGCGTGGCAATGCAGAAAGAGATTGAGGCATTGGAGGCTAATAACACTTGGGATATCACTGATTTACCTCCTGGCAAGAAGGCTATTAGTTGAAAATGGGTGTATAAATTAAAGTTCAACGCTGACGGGACTCTTGAGCGTTACAAAGCTCGCTTGGTGATTTGTGGGAACAGACAAAAAGAGGGAACAGATTATGACACTTCCACCGGGTTTCAAAACGTTGGATCCTACTAAAGTATGTCGTTTGAGGAAATCATTATATGGACTCAATTGAGGAAATCATTATATGGACTCAAACAAGCTCCTCGTTTCTGGTTTCCATAAGATTTCACTTCGCGTTGAGTCCCAAGGATGACGATCGTGAGGAGAGAAACAAAGTGATTTTGTTCTTCGACAAAGTAATTTTTCCCCGCACAAGAGACGTATCTTAACTAGAAGACACAAGAAACGTCTCTTATGATAATTGCCTTTTTTCATTTTTTTAATTTCTAATTAAACTAAAAACCCCCCATAAGATCCCCGAATAAAGATGGTCTAATGCATTTTACATTGATTCTGCCCCATTCCATATGCTCTAAATAAAAATGTACCTACTCTGCAAATTTGAATATAGTATATGTATACATGGATATTTCTTTTTCGATAACTATAGTTTTCACTTTCAATTTTTTTTAGGTAGTTTTCACCTTCGTATACAGTCATATGTTAATGATGTAGGAACTAATAATACTTATTAATACGACGGCCACATTTACCTTATATAATCGAGTGTCCCATAACTGTGAACTATCTTTACAATTGTTTCAAAAAAATTAAACATTGTTTTCTGATGAGGACGCCTACATAAAATTTAAGGAAAAATCTCATAAAAACCTTTTAAAAGTAGATTTCACTAACACTTTAAACCTTTAAATTTTTTTGACTAGTATTTTAAATAGTAAATTTGACATTTGTATCTCAAAACTACTATGGTCTAACTCCGGTCTCTTAGCTGGGGTTCTTAGCTTCAGAGACGGTTCTTCACTTTTTTAGATTTTAACTAAGAGAAACTAAGAACCCTCTTAAATAAGAGATATAAGAGCCATCTCTTCACTAAAAGTGTAAAAAAAATGTCAAATCATGAGTTAAGAACTCCGGCTAAGAGACTAGGGTTAATCATGCTCTAAAATGATAGTCACAAATTTTGAAGGTTTAAAGTGTTAGTAAATACTATTTTAAAGATTTTTATGTGAATTTCCCTAGAATATAAGTTAGAAAAAACTTTAAGAATCACTCTTGTAAAACAATATCTTTTACTCTCTCCATCATAAACATACATCTTAGTTGAATATCTTTGACATTCTTCTCGCCATCAATCTAGGATGTTAAGGAGAGAGAGAGAGAGAGAGAGAGAGAGAGAGAGAGAGAGAGAGAGAGAGAGAGAGAGAGAGAGAGAGAGAGAGAGAGAGAGAGAGAGAGAGAGAGAGAGAGAGAGAGAGAGAGAGAGGAACAATGAAGGTGCATGGGTTCTCGAGGTGGATCATTCAACAGGGGTTTTAAATATATGCATACCTAGCAATACGTAAATTGTTCCATGCCAATTTTTTTTTTTTTT